>CAUOFW020005759.1:0-26134 GCA_963454935.2 Ilex paraguariensis
CCCCCAATTTTTGGGGTGTTACAGATTTGGTATCAGAGCTTAGAATTAGGTCTTACATGGGAGCTGTAGGTTATGGATTACCACTAGAAAAGTAGGACTAGGTTGAAGAAAATTGTTGATCTAATTTTATACGAACCTTATGCTTTAGATCAAAGTGATAACTAGGATGTCTTGTACATCAATGAAACTAAATTGTGAATTGATGTGGCAGGATGGACGGTGGACGTGGGCGTGGGTCGTGGAGGACAAGCAAATCCACCACCACCTGATGCCATAAGCGGCATATATCAATGTTTGAGGGAGCTCACCACTTTGGTACAAAACAGAATGGAAACAACAACCATAATGGTGGAGCTCACCCCCTAGCACAAGTGTCGGGCAATGGGGACGACAACCGAAGGATGGTAACTCTTCGGAATTTCTGAGGCAACACCCACCTACCTTCCAAGGGAGCTCCAATCCTTTGGATGCGGATAGATGGATCCGGGTGAAGAAGATTTGTGACGGCATGGGAGTTACCGAAGACTTGAGGGTTGGCTTAGCTACCTATTTGTTCGAGGGGGAGGCCGACCATTGGTGGGATTCGGTAAAGAGACGGAGGAACACAGATACACTTACTTGGGAGGAGTTCGATCAAGTCTTCCAAGACAAATATTTTCCTGAGTCGGTTAGAGACAAGATGAGTGCCGATTTCCTCGCTCTTCGACAGGGTAGTTTGACGGTGGGGGAGTATGAGAGAAAGTTTGAGGAGTTGTCCAGATATGCCACAAAATTCATATCCACAGAGGCCAGGAGGGCCAAACGTTTGAGCAAGGCTTGAGGCCGGCCATTAGGGAGAAGCTTGTGGCTCTTAGGATCCGTGACTATGGGGATCTTGTGGATAGGGCTATGTTGGTGGAGAGAGATATGGAAGATAAATCAGCGGCGACAGAACCTTATGAGGGGAGGTCCGATCAGGACGGGTGCTAGTAGCAGTGGAGCACAGAGAGCGGCACCCTACCGTCGCCCAGATCAGGTAGTTGGACAGAGACCACAGACAGCTCGAGGGGCGGGAGGAGTACCAGAGAGAGTAGGCACCGACCCACGTCGATGCTTTGCATGTGGAGGTGTTGGGCACTTCAAAGATAACTGCCCATTGCTTTCAACCAAAACCAACCAAGCAACCGGGCGGTGAATGCAAACAAGCCACCGCTACAAAGGCCACTACAACAGCAGAGACCGTTTGAAGCTCTAGCCCCAAGTGGCGCCAACCAAGGAAGGGTATTTGCTTTGACCCAACCGGAGGAAGATGCCTCCAATGCAGTGGTGGAAGGTATTGTTCTCCTCTACAATTCTTGGGCCCGAATTTTATTTGATCCGGGTGCGACTCATTCATTTATACGTACTGCATATGCTATTAAATTGGGATTGGGCTTCGAGAAGCTAGAACATGCGTTGTGTATTAATATGCCTACGGGAGAACGGTTGGATACTAGCCAGGTGTGTAGGGGTTGCGTGCTTCGAATTGGGGAGCACGAATTGATTGTAGATTTGGTTGCCTTAGACATGAAGGGGTATGATGTGATCTTTGGGATGAATTTGTTATCCACATTCCGGGCGGTAATGGATTGTTTCCGTAAACGGATTTCTTTTCAACTACCGGGAGGGGTAGTATTCAGTTTCGTGAATGACCGAAATTCCTCCCATCCATTTCCTACTACGGGTAGTAGATTCTTGAAAGCGAAGGCGGGGAGCCATTTGAGTTTTTTAGCTAGCTTGATGGGAGATGATCGAGATAAATTTCATACGGATGTGGTGTTGATAGTATCGGATTTTCCAGATGTCTTCCCAGACGAACTACCCGGGCTACCCCCACACAGAGAGATTGAGTTCAAGATTGATCTTTACCCAGGAATCGAACCCATATTCATCGCTCCCTATCGGATGACACCTTTGGAGTTAAAGGAGCTAAAGAAGCAACTGGATCATCTGTTGACCATTGGGTTTATCCGTTTGAGCACTTCACCTTGGGGAGCCCCGGTACTCTTCGTGAAGAAGCATGATGAGACACTTCGGTTGTGCACGGATTACCGAAGATTGAATCGAGTAACAGTGAAGAACAAATACCCTTTGCCACGAATCGACGACCTATTTGATCAGTTGAGGGGTTCTAAGTATTACTCTAAGATTGATCTTCGCACAAGGTATCATCAATTGTGGATCAAGGAGGAAGATATTCCTAAGACTGCTTTCTGTACTTGGTATGGTCATTTCGAGTATACGGTGATGCCGTTCAGATTGACTAAGCTCCAGCAGCCTTCATGGATTTAATGCATAGGGTATTTCGGCTGTATCTAGATCAGTTTGTCATCGTGTTTATTGATGACATACTAATCTATTTTCGAACTCACGAGGAACATGGATGCCATCTTTCTATTGTATTACAGACATTGAGAGAACATAAGTTATATGCGAAAATGAATAAGTGTGAGTTTTGGATGAAGGAAGTGAAATTCCTTGGCCATGTTGTGTCGGACCAAGGGGTAGTTGTTGTCCCCGCAACGATTGAGGCAGTGACGAAGTGGGAACCACCAAAGAATGTGACTGAAGTACATAGTTTCCTAGGCTTAGCAGGCTACTACCGGAGGTTTGTGAAAGGGTTCTCAAAGCTAGCAATGCCGATGACACGTCTCACAAAGAAGGGAGAAAAATTCTTGTGGACTCAAGAGTGTGAACTAGTTTTTCGCATCTAGAAGGAGAAGTTGACAATCGCTCCTGTCCTTATTATTCCGAGTAGTGGGGAAAGATACGATGTGTACACTGATGCTTCGCTACGAGGATTGGGGTGTGTGTTAATGCAAGGAGGGAAGGTGGTTGCCTATACCTCGAGGCAACTTAAGGTTCATGAATAGAATTATCCCACCCATGATTTAGAGCTTGCCGCTGTGGTTTTTGCTTTTAATTTGTGGAGGTGTTACATGTACGAAGAGAAATTCCAAGTGTTTTCTGATCATAAGAGCCTCAAGTACATATTCACCCAGAAGGACTTGAATCTTCGACAAAAAAAGGTGGATTGAGTATTTAGAAAACTATGATTTCACACTCAATTACCATCCGGGGAAGGTGAACGTAGTAGCGGATGCACTGAGTAGAAAATCTCGGGGTGAAATCAATTCCCTTGTGGTGAATAGGTGGAAGATGATGTATGCTTTGGAGGAATTTAATCTATGGGTGGATAAACAGGAGGATCGACCATGCCTATTCAATCTTGTAACTCAACTGATGCTTAGACAAAGGATTGTGGCGTTGCAACGATTAGACAGCGAGTTGGAGGCTATCCGGAGTAAGTTGGAGAGAAGTGAGATTGTTGAGGATTGGGCGATAAGTGATGATGAATTATGGTTTCGAGGAAGGCTATGTGTTTCCGATTATGACCAAGTACGGGAAGATGTGTTGGGCGAGTGCCATCGTTCCAAGTTCTCCATACATTCGAGTAGTACCAAAATGTATAGAGACATGAAGCGACAGTATTGGTGGAAGGGAATGAAGAAGGATGTGGCTAGATACATTTCAAAATGTATGGTGTGTCAGCAAGTGAAGATTGAGCATAAAAAACCCGGAGGATTATTACCGTCCTTGCCTATTCCCGAGTGGAAGTGGGATCACATCACCATGGACTTCGTATTTGGCTTTCCACGAACTTCACGAGGGCATAATGTCGTATGGGTCATTGTTGATAGACTCACCAAGTCCGCTAACTTCTTGAATATGAATACCACCGACACATTAGAGACCCTGAGCAAGCTCTATATTTGCGAGATAGTGAGATTGCATGGAGTTCCACTATCCATTGTGTCGGATCGTGATTCTCGTTTCATAGCACAATTTTGGCAAAGTCTTCAAAGAGCTATGGGGATAGAGTTGCATTTCAGCACAACCTTTCATCTCCAAACGGATGGCCAATCTGAGAGGGTGATCTAGATTCTAGAAGACATGTTACGTGCTTGTGTGTTGGACTTCAAGGGAGGTTGTAGTGATCATTTGCCGTTGGTGGAATTTGCATACAACAACAGCTATCAGGCAAGTATTGGGATGGCACCGTATGAGGCGTTATATGGAAGACCATGTAGGTCCCCAACTTGTTGGTTAGAAGCTGGCGAGAGTAGCTTATTTGAGCCGAAAATTGTTTGAGAAACTACAGAGAAAATTCAATTCATCCGGGAGAGATTACGCACAGCACAAAGTCGACAGAAAAGCTATGCGGATCAAAGATGAAGACCCTTGGAATTCAAAGTGGGAGACTACGTGTTCCTCAAAGCATTGCCCAAGAAAAGAGTATTTAGATTCGGCAAGAAGGGAAAATTAGCACCAAGATATACCGGGTCATTTGAAGTGATCAAAGTGGTGGGCAAAGTGGCGTATCAGTTGGTTACCAGCTCAGTTGTTTAGGGTACATGACGTGTTCCACATGTCGATGTTAAGAAAGTGTCAATCGGATGCAACGCCGGTCGTAGACTTGGAAGATATTGAAATTCAAGATGGAGCAACCTATGAAGAACAATCGGTGAAGATTCTCGACGCCAAAAAGAAGGTGCTCCGCAACAAAGTCATCCGACTAGTGAAGGTTTTGTGGCAACACCATGGAGTGGAAGAAGCTTCTTGGGAACCGAAGCTAGAAATACGAGAGAAGTACCCGCACTTATTCGCTACTTGAGGTAAGTTTTGAGGACGAAACTTTCTTTAAGAGGGGTGGATTGTAAACCCCCACATGTCTAAACTATCAACAATCGTCCAATTAGCTTCAATTTGCATTTAATGTCTCCATTTACATTCTAAATCAAA
Organism: Ilex paraguariensis; assembly: GCA_963454935.2. Taxonomy (NCBI): domain Eukaryota; kingdom Viridiplantae; phylum Streptophyta; class Magnoliopsida; order Aquifoliales; family Aquifoliaceae; genus Ilex; species Ilex paraguariensis. The sequence continues at coordinate 4,822 of CAUOFW020005759.1, forward strand.
ATATAAGAATAATAAGTATATTTAGGCTCCAAATAAGTATAAAAAGCAAAATATTAAAAGAGAAAAAAATATGACATTTTACATTCTCACCAATTAGCTAACTTAGAGGAATTGAAGAAAAATATTGATGGATATATTAGTTCTACTTTATGTTGTTATAAATGATTCTAGGAGACGAATGGTAATTTAGTTTTGGTTAATGAATGATGCTAGACATGGATCTTTATGCAAGTCATACTATCTATATTGGAGATGGTATGAGATAGAATTTGTGATAAAAGACACCCAAACTCGAGTTAGACAAGTATAGAAGAACCAAGCAGTCCGGCAGACTACCTTTCACCAATTTGATCATAACTCTTTGTTGAAAAGTCCAAATTGTGCACCGTTATTTTTTTTAGAACCTAACTCGTATATCTTTCCAACCATATAGGTCACACATACTAGAAATACCTGAGTCAAATCAGTTTATTCTCCGAAGTTGATCAAAAAATCTGCACTGTGGTGTTCCTTGGATGGTAAAGTGTTGTGCTTTCTTCTTAGACTTGGAAGGTGTAAACCCTCACATGTTTATATTAATATAGTAATGTACTTGTTTAGTGATTCTTATATATGTAATGATGTAAGAATAAATACTAGGGAGGAATAAATTAATTTTTAATGTTTCGAGTGTAAATTTATTTTAGTTTTGAAATAAATCATAAAAATAAATATTTTTAGGTTAAATAACATTAAAATGAATCCAAAACGTCAAAAAACCTTAGGGTAGTCATAGTGGATCAAATTGAAGATTCTTAGTGACAAAACTGTAATTTTGGAGAAAAAAAAACAGCTTGTAAACAGTAAAAATCGGGGCTGCTGTGTTTAAAAACTTATTTTCATCCCATTTACTCCCATTCTCTTCACTCCACTCTCACCCCACACCTCTTGGAACCTTAGAGGAGGATTAAGGAAGGAAGAAAAGGGAAGAAGGAGGTCACTAGAGCTTGGGTTCTTGCTTGCAATTTTGATTCAAGTAGGGGTTTTCTTCCATTCTCTTACATTGAGGCTAGGGTTATACATATATGTTTTCTTTGACTTTACATCATATTAATATGCTATAAAATCATGGATTCTTGATGTTTTTACAAATGTTAGCATGTTTTAAACAATGGGATGGTTGGATAACCATCAAAGTTCTTTTCTCATATTCAAAACCCTAGATTTCAAGAGAAGTGAGTTTTTCTCTTGATTTCTCCTTTATTCTTGATTTCAAAACTTTAGTGTTTCGTATTGAACAACACAATGATATTTATGATGATCTCTTGTTAATTTTTTTTAAATTATTCCATTGTGAAATAAATGTGGATTTGGATGTGAAAAATTGGGAATTTATGGAATTGAGTGTGTTTGAGAAATTGTTGGTGATTGTATCTCATGGAGGTGTTTGGATGACCATGGGTGGCCATTGACCGGGTATCGTAGAGTGGGTAGATGTGTGTGGTTCTTACTCCGTGTGGGTTTGAACTTTTCCTACCACTCGTAGTGAGATTGGTGCCTTGCGAGGACCAAACCACTATTAGCTCACGGGTGCCGTGTCAAAGGATTAGTATACTATGCTTGGGTCAGATTCGTTATTGCCGGTGCATTGGTATGGGACAATGCATCGGTAGGCGCCCTTCTCGAAGTTGATATCTTTGCGAGGAATTGTGTGTGTGTGGGTCAGGATATTCTCTATGTTTATTCATGCGATTATCTTACATCAAACTTGAGATACATTGTGGTTATTGTTTATTGCGTTATCTTTTGGATATGATTATCTTGGAAATTGTTGTGGGAATAATTACTCTTTGGAATGGTTATTTATGGTGGGATTGACTTTACTCTTGCACTTAATTATTGTTAATGTATAAACTTGAGATCTTTGAAAATGTCATGTTTTCTTTCAAAATTTACGTATGCTATTTGTGAAATAAGACCGACCATTTTCTACGTTTTTCAAACCTTGTTAGAGTTTGAGAGGATTTTCCTATAGTGCGTAGTGCTCACCCCCTACCAATAATATTTTTTTTTAGATTTCGTGCTAGAGGAAAATCTCGGAGTTGACGAGTCGGGAAATTGGGAGGTTCCACCAGAGGGGAACCTAGATCCCAAGGTGGACATCTAGAACTATAGTTTATTTTTGTGCTAGACTAAGGAATTTATTTACAATCATGTATAGTCTAGTATTTTGTTTATTCCACTGCTAAGTTTTAGTGTAATTCTTTTGGAATGTAAGTGTCATAGCTTGGCCTATTCTTTTGGGATGATATGGTGGATATTACATGTGGTGAATAAAATTTTATTATTTGATGGGTAAATGCACCCGGTGTGGTCAATATAGTATAATTGCACATGTTGTGTTTTGGATAGAGCTCCCCGTACAAAGGAGACTCTGCCCAAATTTTGTTAATTTAAGAACCCCCGATTTTTGGGGTATTACACTTATACCTAAATGATGCATATGTAGTGTCCTACCGGTAAATAGTGCATGAATAGTACCTTATCGGCAAAATTGAAAAATTTATCCTTACTTTTCAAAGCTCTACATCCTTCCCCCCTTAAAGAAATTTCGTCCCGAAATTTAGAAATGTACCTCTATGAATAAACAACTCTGGATACTTAGCGCGGACTTTAGCCTCACGCTCCCAAGTAGCCTCCTCGACCCCAAGATGGTTCCAAAGAACCTTGACCAAAGGGATGGTCTTGCCCTACAAAATTTGGTCCCTCGAGTCCAATACCTCCATAGGCCTCTCATTATAAGAAACATCGCCCTCCACTTGAAGATCTTCCCAATCTAGCACATGTGACGAGTCAGGCCCGTATTTCCTCAACATCGACACATGGAAGACATCATGAACCCCAGATAGCTGTGGCAGTAATGCTAGCTTTATAGGTCACCTCACCAACCTTCCTAAGGATCTCAAATAGCCCTATAAATCGCAATGATAGTTTCCCACTACGCCCGAATCTCCTCAATCCCCGTCGTGGGGCTACCTTGAGGAACACGTGTCACCCAACATCAAATGATAGAGATCGCCACCTCCTGTCTGCATAACTCTTCTGGCGGCTCTGTGCCGTCAACATACGCTGTCTAATTACCTGTATCTTGTTCGTGGTCTCACGGACTATGTCAGGCCCTAAGGCTGCTGTCTCCCCTACCTCAGTCCAACATACCGGTGAACGACACGACCTACCATACAACGCCTCAAAAGGTGCCATCTCAATACTAGACTGATAGTTGTTATTGTAAGCAAACTCTACTAAAGCAAGGTGATCTTCCCAACTACCCTTGAAGTCCATAACACATGCTCTAAGCATGTCCTCAAGTATCTGAATAGTACGCTCTGATTGGCCGTCAGTCTGAGGGTGGAAAGCAGTACTGAACAGTAGTTGAGTCCCCAAGGCTATCTGAAGACTCTGCCAAAACTGTGTAATGAAACGTGGGTCTCTATCTGAAACAATGAAAACTGGAATCTCATGTAGTCGCACAATCTCTCGGATATACAACCTACTGAGAACATCCACTGAATCAGTCGCTCTGATCGATAGGAAATGTGTGCACTTTGTCAACCTGTCAACAACAACCCAAACTGCATCGTGACCTCTAGGTGACTTCAAAAGACCCATCACAAAATCCATAGTAACAAACTCCCACTTCCACTCAGCCACTGGCAATGGCTGTAACAAACCCTCAGGTCTCTGGTGCTCAGCCTTAATCTGCTGGCACATGAGACATAGTACTTTTAAAATTAATAATAGATCATAGTAGAGTCCAAATTCAATGTCGCCAATTTGTTTAGACTATAGACAATACGTACATTTTATTTTAACAAGTAAGATTGCAATTTCATATTTTTTAATAATTTTTAATGGGTTGATAATCCAATTTTTTCTATTTCAAGAAAAATTTTGAAAAATTAAAAATAAATCATTGCCGTGTCGGAATTCAGTGTTGCCAATTTTTTCTGACTTTAGACAATATGTAAATTTTATTTTAATAGATTGCAATTTTCTATTTTTTAATATTTTTTTTGCAATTTTTAATGCTTTGAAAATCCATTTTTTATATTTTTAGATAGACTTTAAAAAATTAATAATAAATCATAGCAGAGTCCAAATTTAGTGCTGCAAATTTGTTTAGACTCCAGACAATGCGTACGTTTTATTTTAATATGTTAGATTTAAATTTTCTATTTTTTAATAATTGTTGTGAAATTTTTAGTGCTTTGATAATCTATTTTTTTCTATTTTAGGAGAGCATTTAAAGAATTAATAATAAATCATTACAGAGTCCAAATTCAATATTGCCAATTTTTTTATACTCCAGACAATGCGTATATTTTATTTTAATAAATTAGATTGTAATTTTTATTTTTAGATAATTTTTGTGCAATTTGTAATGCTTTTATACTCCTTTTTTTCTAATTTTAGAAATAATTTGAAAAATTAATAATAAATCTTGCAGAGTCCAACTATAGCACCGCCAGTTCTTTTTAAAAGTCTAATATTTTATTTTAATAAGTTGGATTTCAATTTTTTGTTTGTAATAATTTTTTGGCAAATTTTAATGCTTTGATAATCCATTTTTTTATATATTTGGAAAAAATTAAAAATTAAAAATAAATTAAATGACAGTCCAAATTTTGTGCCAATTTTTGTAGACTGCAGACATTACGTATATCTTATTTTAATAAGTTTGATTGTAATTTTCTATTTTTTAATAATTTTTGTGCAATTTTTAATGCTTTGATATTCCATTTTTGCAGTTTAAGAAAATAATTTAAAAAATTAATAATAAAGCATAGAAGAGTCCAAATTCAGTGCCGCCAATTTTTTAAGACTCCAAACAATACATACATTTTATTTTAATAAGCTTGATTGCGAGTTTCTATTCTTTAATAATTTTTGTGCTATTTTTACTGATTTGATAATCCATTTCTTCTATTTTAGGAATGAATTTGAAAAACTTATAATAAATCAAATTTTTTTTAGACTTCAGACAATACTTACATTTTATTTTAATAACATTGATTGTAATTTTATTTTATTTAATAATTTTTGTGCAATTTTTAATGCTTTGATAATGCATTTTTCTGTTTTGAAAAGAATTAAAAAAATTAATAACAAATTATACGAGAGTCCAAATTTAGTGCTGCCAAGTTTTTTAGACTCCAGACAATACACACATTTTATTTTAATAAGTTTGACAGTAATTTTTTTATTTTTTAATAATTTTTGTACAATTCTTAATGCTTTAATTATCCATTATTTCTATTTTAGGAAAGAAATGTAAAAATTAATAATAAATAAGAGGAGAGTTTAAATTCAACGCCGCCAATTATTTTAGACTCCGGACAATACATACATTTTATTTTAATAAGTTAAACTGAAATTTTTCATTTTTTAATATTTTTTGTGCAATTTTTAATGCTTTGATAATCCATTTTCTCTCTTTTAAGAAAGAATTTTAAAAATTAAAAATAGATCATAGTAGAGTCCAAATTCAATGCCGCCAATTTTTTTAGACTCTAGACAATATGCACAATTTATTTTAATAAGTAAGATTTCAATTTCATATTTTTTAATAATTTTAATGGGTTGATAATCCAATTTTTTCCATTTCAAGAAAAATTTTGAAAAATTAAAAATAAACTATTCCGGTGTTGGAATTCAGTGTCGCCAATTTTTTCAGACTTCGGACAATATGTACATTTTATTTTAATAAGTTAGATTGCAATTTTTTATTTTTTAATATTTTTTTGTAATTTTTAATGCTTTGAAAATCCATTTTTTTCTATTTTTGGATAGTCCTTGAAAAATTAATAATAAATCATAGCAGAGTCCAAATTCAGTGCCGCAATTTTTTTAAGACTCCAGACAATGCGTACGTTTTATTTTAATATGTTAGATTTAAATTTTCTATTTTTTAATAATTTTTGTGCAATTTTTAGTGCTCTGATAATCTATGTTTTTGATATTTTAGGAGAGAATTTAAATAATTAATAATAAATCATTGCAGAGTCCAAATTTAGTATTGCCAATTTTTTTTATACTCCAGACAATGTGTACATTTTATTTTAACAAGTTAGATTGTAATTTCTTATTTTTAGATAATTTTTGTGCAATTTGTAATGCTTTTATACTCCATTTTTTCTATTTTTAGAAATAATTTGAAAAATTAATTATAAATCTTGGCAGAGTCCAACTATAGCACCGACAGTTCTTTTTAAAAATCTTTCATTTTAATTTAATAAGTTGGATTTCAATTTTCTGTTTGTAATAATTTTTTTGGCAATTTTTAATGCTTTGATAATCCATTTTTTTTCTATTTTTGAAAAAATTTTAAAAATTAATAACAAATTAAATGAGAGTTCAAATTCTGTGCCGCCAATTTTTGTAGACTGTAAACAGTACGTATATTTTATTTTAATAAGTTTGATTGTATTTTCCTATTTTTTAATAATTTTTGTGCAATTTTTAATGCTTTGATATTCCATTTTTGCAATTTTATAAAATAATTTAAAAGATTAATAATAAAGCATAGAAGAGTCCAAATTCAGTGCCGACAATTTTTTGAGACTCCAAACAATACGTACATTTTATTTTAATAAGTTTGATTGCAAGTTTCTATTCTTTAATAATTTTTGTGCCATTTTTAATGAGTTGATAATCCATTTCTTCTATTTTAGGAATGAATTTGAAAAACTAATAATAAATCATATTTTTTTTAGACTTCAAACAATACTTACATTTTATTTTAATAACTTTGATTGTAATTTTATTTTCTTTAATAATTTTTGTGCAATTTTTAATGCTTTGATAATGCATTTTTCTATTTTTGAATAGAATTTAAAAAATTAATAACAACTTATACGAGAGTCCAAATTTAGTGCTGCCAAATTTTTTAGACTCCGGACAATATATACATTTTATTTTAATAAGTTTGACTGTAATTTTTTATTTTTTAATAATTTTTGTACAATTCTTAATGCTTTAATTATCCATTTTTTCTATTTTAGGAAAGAAATGTAAAAATTAATAATAAATAAGAGGAGAGTTTAAATTCAACGCTACCAATTTTTTTAGACTCTGGACAATACATATATTTTATTTTAATAAGTTAAATTGGAATTTTTCATTTTTTAATAATTTTTGTGCACTTTTTTAATACTTTGATAATCCATAATTTTTGTGCAATTTGTGAATTTTCCAAACAGCTGGGTTGTTGTCTCCCGGTTGCTAGCTCATAGATCGGATAGTGATTGCCATGGATTGAGCAAGAGTAGGAAATTAGTCGTTCCCAGAGACGACGCCAAACTGTTGATGCACAAAATTGTCTTCCTGCAAGATCAATAGTCGAGTATACGAACGGGTGCAATTAGTGAGTAATAACACGCAATAAATGGCAATAAATAACTAAAGTAGTAAATAACGAGAAAACACAGAGGTTTATAGTGGTTCGGTCTGAATAACCTACTCCACTCTCGGGAACGGCAGTGGTGGCCTGAATCTTTTATTGATGAATGAAGTCACCGGAGTGAGTATTCTCCAGGAGTATTACAATACTTTGGAAAGAGAGAGAGAACAATGTGTGTAGGGAGGTGTAGTGTGTGTAGGGATATTGAAGAGGTCTCAAGGTCATGAGAACATGTCCTCTACATGTGGAGGACTTACATTATATAAGCACACCAAGGTGGTGAGGCGGTGATGTGAGGAAGGAGGTCTCTATCACTTTGGTAAGTTCCATTTTAGTAGGACTCAATCTCCATTCTGAGATTCTTTCCCTCGTGCTCCTATTCACTCGGAGAGGGATACTAGATTGATCTTGATCTTAGACTTGACTCTGAGCCTGGACTTGGAGTGGTGTGGGCTTGGACTTGCATTGGAGTGAAGAAGAGGGACAGGGATACATACATTTTATTTTAATAAGTTTGACTATAATTTTTTATTTTTTAATATTTTTTGTACAATTCTTAATGCTTTAATTATCCATTTTTTTCTATTTTAGGAAAGAAATGTAAAAATTAATAATAAATAAGAGGATAGTATAAATTCAACGCCGCCAATTTTTTTAGACTCCAGACAATACATACATTTTATTTTAATAAGTTAAATTTCAATTTTCTATTTTTTAATAATTTTTGTGCAATTTTTAATGCTTTAATAATCTATTTTCTCTATTTTAAGAAAGAATTTTAAAAATTAATAAGATATCATAGTAGATTCCAAATTCAATGCCGCCAATTTTTTTAGACTCTAGGCAATACATACATTTTATTTTAATAAGTAAGATTGCAATTCATATTTTTTAATAATTTTTAATGGATTGATAATCCATTTTTTTCTATTTCAAGAAAAATTTTGAAAAATTAAAAATAAATCATTGTCGTGTCAAAATTCAATGTCGCCAATTTTTTCACACTCTGGACAATATGTACATTTTATTTTAATAAGTTCGACTGCAATTTTCTATTTTTTAATAGATTTTTTGCAAATTTTAATGCTTTGAAAATCCATTTTTTCAATTTTTGGAAAGGCTTTGAACAATTAATAATAAATCTGTAACGCCCCAAAAATCGGGGGTCCTTAATTTAACAAAATTCGGGCAGAGTCTCCTTTGTACGGGGAGCTCTACCCAAAATACAACTTGTGCAATTATATTACATTGACCACATCGGGTCCATTTATAAATAAATATTGACCACATTACTATCTAAAATCATTTACATGATGAGAGCACTAATATAATCCATAAATAAATAAGACTTCATTTTTCATCCATAAAATTTACAAAATTATCCAAAAGAATATGCCCAACCATGGCATTTACATCCCAAAAATTTAACTATCATAGCGCAACGGAATAACAAAAGAAAAACTAGACTTCACAATGTTCAAAATAAATATCATAGTCTAGAACAAAAGAAGGTATCGCTCTACGCGTTCACCTCGGGATTCACGCTCTCGTCTATCAGAGTCTCCCAGTGTTCGGGCTCCTTGACTCCCAACTCTTCCTCAAGAGGATAATCTGAAAAGGTTGTTAAGTAAGGGGTGAGCACAAAACTCTGTAGAAAAATTCTTCCAAACCCGAACAAGGTTTAGAAAAGCATATAAAATAGCCGATCTCATTTTACAAATAACATATATAACTTTTGAAGAAAACAGAGACATTGGAAACAGATCTCAAGTTTAAGTAACAACAATAATTTAATGAATAAAAGAACTCAATATACAATTAATAATCCATTTCACCATAAACCGTTTCTCACAAGTTCTTGCGGAATCTCATACTTCCCAAGATTCTTGTAGAAACCATTTCTGCTAGAATAAACAATAACTCATAACTTGAATATTTCACAACATTATATGCATGTATCTCAACCATGATGTAAGGCATCCACATGAATCAACGCATTGAGTAACATCTAGCCCACACACACACACACACCTAAATCTTCTCAAAGATATCTAACTTTTAGGAAGGGCGTATACCATACCAATGATAGTGACGTATCCAACCCAGGCATTAGTATACTAACCCTCCGCCTCGATACCCATGAGCAATAGCAGTTTAGTCTTACCAAAGCATTAACCCCACTACGAGTGGTAGAAAAAATTCAAACTCACACGGAGTATGAAGAACGTCTACCCACTCTACGATATCTCGTCAAAGGCCACCCATGGTCATCCCACACTCATAAGAGATACAATACCAAACTCAATTTCTCAATTTACAAGCATATCTCAAAAATTCCCAAATTTATTATGTAACAATTCCAATGACCAATTAAGAAAAATACAAGAGATTACAACAACATCATTTTATTACCCAACACAAAGCACTATAGTTTTGAAATCAATAATAAAGGAAAAATTTAAGAAGAAAATCCATCACTCTCCAAAAACTAGGGTTTTAAAGCAAGAAAAGAGATTTCATGGGTATTCAACCCTAACTTTGTTCAAAATATGTAATCTTTGCAAACAAAGACTAAGAGATGATGATTTCATATCATATATATAACATTTAGAGGCAAAACATACATATATAAATACCTTAACCTCAACGAACAAGGATGGAAGAAAACTTCTACCTTGAATCAAAATTTCAAGTAAGAACCCAAGCTCTAGTGACCTCCTTCTTCCCTTTTCTTCCTCCTTTAATCTTCCTCTAAGGTTCCAAGAGGTGTGGGTGAGAGTGGAGTGAAAGCAATGAGGGAAAATGGGATGAAATGGTGTTATAAGGTTAGCCAAATCCCCATTTTACTGTTCACAGGCTGATTTGATTTTCTCAAAAATTACGATTTTGCCACTAAGAATCTCCAATGTGATCCATATGACTACCTTAAGGTTTTTCGACGTTCCGGATTCATTTTTATGTAATGTTAACCTAAAAACATTTATTTTTATCATTTATTTCAAAACTAAAATAAATTTACACTCAAAACATTAAAATTAATATTTTTACTTTGTTACCCTTATCAACCTGAAACACCTAAAAAAAAAATTAAATTTCACAATCAATTTGCCTCCCTAGTATTTATTATTACGTCATTACATATATAAGAATCACTAAACAAGTACATTACTATATTAATATAAACATGTGGGGGTTTACAATCCACCCCCCTTAAAAAAAGTTTCGTCCTCGAAACTTACCTCAAGTAATGAACAAACGCGGATACTTCTCTCGCATTTCTAGCTCCGATTTCCAAGTAGCTTCTTCCACTCCATGGTGTTGCCACAAAACCTTCACTAGTCGGATGACTTTGTTGCGGAGCACCTTCTCTTTGGTATCAAGAATCTTCACCGGTTGTTCTTCATACGTTGCTCTGTCTTGAACTTTGATATCTTCCAAATCTATCGCATGCATGGTCTCCGACTGGCACTTCCTCAACATCGACATATGAAACACGCCGTGCACCCCTAACAACTGAGCCGGTAACTGAAGTTGATACGCCGCTTTGCCCACTACTTTGATCACTTCAAATGGTCCGATGTACCTTGGAGCCAATTTTTCTTTCTTACCGAATCTCAAAACTCCCTTCTTAGGCGACACTTTGAGGAAAACATAGTCCCCTTCTTGGAAGTCCAATGGTCTTTGTCTTCTGTCCACATAGCTTTTCTGTCTACTTTGTGCTGTGTGTAGTCTCTCCCGGATGAGTTGAATCTTCTCTGTAGTTTCCCGAACAATTTTTGGCCCAAACAAGCTACTCTCGCCCGCATCTAACCAACACGTCGGAGATCGACATGGCCTTCCGTACAATGCTTCATACGGAGTCATTCCAATACTTGTCTGATAGCTGTTGTTGTACACAAATTCTACTAACGGCAAATGGTCACTCCAACTTCCCTTGAAGTCCAATACGCAAGCACATAGCATATCCTCCAAAATTTGTATCACCCTCTCGGATTGGCCATCCGTTTGGGGATGAAAAGCGATGCTAAAATGCAATTCTGTCCCCATAGCTCATTGTAGACTTTACCAAAATTGCACCACAAAACAGGAATCACGATCCGATACGATAGAGAGTGGAACTCCATGCAATCTCACGATCTCACGGATATACAGCTTGCTCAAGGTCTCTAGAGTGTCTGTGGTCTTCATACTCAAAAAATGTGTGGACTTGGTGAGTCTATCAACTATAACTCATACTGCATTATGCCCGCACGATGTCCGTAAACCCGACACGAAATTCATGGTGATGTGATCTCACTTCCACTCTGGGATAGGCAAAAACTGTAGTAATCCTCCTGACTTTTGATGTTTGATCTTCACCTGCTCGCACATCGCACATCATGCGATGAACCTTGCCACATCCTTTTTCATTCCCTTCCACCAATATTGGCACTTCATGTCCCTATACATTTTTGTGCTGCCGAGGTGGATAGCAAAGTTAAAAATAAAATAAAAATAAATCATTGCCGTGTCGGAATTCAATGTCGTCAATTTTTTCAGACTCCGACAATATTTACATTTTATTTTAATAAGTTAGATTGAAATTCTCTATTTTTTAATATTTTTTTTGCAATTGTTAATGCTTTGAAAATCATTTTTTTCTATTTTTGGAAAAACTTTGAAAAATTAATAATAAATCATAGCAAAGTCCAAATTCAGTGCCGCAAATTTTTTTAGACTCCAGACAATACGTACATTTTATTTTAATATTTTGATATCAATTTTCTATTTTTTAATAATTGTTGTGCAATTTTTAATGCTTTGATTATCTATTTTTTTTTTAGTTTAGGATAGAATTTAAACAATTAATAATAAATCATAACAAAGTCCAAATTCAGTACCGCCAATTTTTTTTATACTTCAGACAATGCGTGCATTTTATTTTAACAAGTTAGATTGTAATTTTTTTTTAGATAAATTTTGTGCAATTTGTAATGCATTTATAATCCATTTTTTCTATTTTTAGAAATAATTTGAAAAATTAATAATAAATCTTAGTAGAGTTCAACTAGAGCATCGCCAGTTCTTTTTAAAAATCTTACGTTTTATTTAAATAAGTTGGAGTTTGTAATAATTTTTTGGGAATTTTTAATGCTTTGATAATCCATTTTTTCTATTTTTTAAAAAAATTAAGAAATTAATATTAAATTAAAGGAGAGTCCAAATTCTGTGCCGCCAATTTTTTTAGACTACAGACAATACGTATATTTTATTTTAATAAGTTCGATTGTAATTTTTATTTTTTAATAATTTTTGTGCAATTTTTAATGCCTTGTTATTCCATTTTTGTGATTTTAGAAAATAATTTAAAAAATTAATAATAAAGCTTAGAAGAGTCCAAATTCAGTGCCGCCAATTTTTTTAAACTCCAAACAATACATACATTTTATTTTAATAAGTTTGATTGCAAGTTTCTATTATTTAATAGTTTTCGTGCTATTTTTAATGATTTGATAATCTTTTTTTTCTATTTCAGGAATGAATTTGAAAAACAAATAATAAATCATATTTTTTTAAGACTTCAGACAATACTTACATTTTATTTTAATAACTTTGATTGTAATTTTATTTTCTTTAATAATTTTTTGTGAAATTTTTAATGCTTTGATAATGCATTTTTTGATTTTAGAAAAGAATTTAAAAAAATTAATAACAAATTATAGGAGAGTCCAAATTTAGTGCTGCCAAATCTTTTGGACTCCAGACAATACATACATTTTATTTTAATAAGTTTGACGGTAATTTTTTATTTTCTAATAATTTTTGTACAATTCTTAATGCTTTAATTATACATTTTTCTATTTTAGGAAAGAAATGTAAAAATTAATAATAAATAAGTGGAAAGTTTAAATTCAACGCCGCCAATTTTTTTAGACTCCAGACAATATATATATATTCTATTTTAATAAGTTAAATTACAATTTTCTATTATTTAATAATTTTTGTGCAATTTTTAATGCTTTTATAATCCATTTTCTCTATTTTAAGAAAGAATTTAAAAAATTAATAATATATCATACTAGGGTCCAAATGCAGTGCCGCCAATTTTTTTAGACTCTAGACAAGACGTACATTTTATTTAAATAAGTAAGATTGCAATTTCATATTTTTTTAATAATTTTAATGGATTGATAATCCAATTTTTTCTCTTTCAAGAAAAAATTTGAAAAATTAACAATAAATCATTTTCATGTCGGAATTCAATGTCGCCAATTTTTTCAGACTCCGGACAATATTTTCATTTTATTTTAATAAGTTAGATTGCAATTTTCTGTTTTTTAATATTTTTTTGTAATTTTTAATGCTTTGAAAGTCCATTTTTTCTATTTTTGGAAAGACTTTGAAAAATTAATAATAAATCATAGCAAAGTCCAAATTCAGTGCTGTAAATTGTTTTAGACTCCAGACAATGCGTATATTTTATTTTAATATGTTAGATTTAAATTTTCTATTTTTTACAATTGTTGTGCAATTTTTAATGCTTTGACTATCTATTTTTTTCTATTTTAGGATAGAATTTAAACAATTAATAACAAATCATAGCAGAGTCCAAATTCAGTACCACCAATTTTTTTTTTACTCCATACAATGCGTACATTTTATTTTAACAAGTTAGAATGTAATTTTTTATTTTTAGAAATTTTTTGTGCAATTTGTAATGCTTTTATACTCCATTTTTTCTATTTTTAGAAATAATTTGAAAATTTAATATTAAATCTTAGCAGAGTCCAACTATAGTGCCGCTAGTTCTTTTTAAAAATCTTACATTTTATTTTGATAGGTTGGATTTTGTAATAATTTTTTGGCAATGTTTAATGCTTGGATAATTCATTTTTTCTATTTTTCAAAAAAATTAAGAAATTAATAATAAATTAAAGGAGCATCCAAATTCTGTGCCGCCAATTTTTATAGACTGCAGACAATACGTATATTTTATTTTAATAAGTTTGATTGTAATTTTTTATTTTTTAATAATTTTTGTCCAATTTTTAATGTTTTGATATTCTATTTTTGTTGTTTTAGAAAATAATTTGAAAAAATAATAATAATGCATAGAAGAATCCAAATTCAGTGCCGCCAATTTGTTTAGACTTCAAACAATACGTACATTTTATTTTAATAAGTTTGATTGCAAGTTTCTATCCTTTAATAATTTTTGTGCTATTTTAATGATTTGATAATCCATTTTTTCTATTTGAGGAATGAATTTGAAAAATTAATAATAAATCATATTCTTTTTAGACTTCAGACAATACTTACATTTTATTTTAATAACTTTGATTGTAATTTTATTTTATTTAATAATTTTTGTGCAATTTGCAATGCTTTAATAAAGCATTTTCTTTTTTTTGGAAAGAATTTAGAAAATTAATAACAAATTATAGGAGAGTCCAAATTTAGTGCTGCCAAATCTTTTAGACTCCAGACAATACATACATTTTTTTTTAATAAGTTTGACTATAATTTTTTTTTTTTAATAATTTTTGTACAATTCTTAATGCTTTAATTATCCATTTTTTCTATTTTAGAAAAGAAATGTAAAAATTAATAATAAATAAGTGGAGAGTTTAAATTCTTTTGTTTATTTCGCTGCGCTTCTTTAATTAATTTTTGAGCTGTAATAGCCATGTCTTGGGCTTATTCTTTTGGGATAATGTTATAAATATTCGTGGATGACAAATGAAGTCTTGTTTCTTAAGAAATTATATTAGTGCTCTCATGATATGAATGGTTTTAGAATGTAATGTCATCTAAGGTGTGTTTTGGGGTGTTACAATATATGATTGTGTGGCCAACAATTAGTTTGATAACCTAGCCGAAATTGGGAGATGAATTCTAAGTTTAGATCTGAATATGATGACGTACGTCTGGTTAATTCTTCTTAGGATTGAATTGTTGGGTTTGTGTATAGGATAGGAATATACCTATATGCCATGTGTAACTTTTATGAGAGTTTGAACTTAATGAATCTATTCCAACTTATTTTGCATAGGAATATAGTAATTTAATTGGGATAGATAATTTTATCTAACTATCGGAACAGGTTTGATAAATAACTTTGAGTTCTCAGTTAACAACTTATTTTGATCAATTAAATGGAAAGAGAGTTAGAAAGATTTATACGAAGCACTAGGGGAAGTTGTAATCTTAAGTTCTTTTACCCGGTAAATTCAACCCTTAATTGTTAAGTTTAGATTTAATTTTAAATTAGTCATTCCATAGTTTAATTCCAATTGTTTAAATAAAATTGAATTGATACAAAGTTAGTACTTGGATATTATTAGCGATAATTCTCCATGGGAACGATACTCTACTTATCACTTTATTACTTGTTGATCGTGTATACTTGCACGTAAATTGTCAATATCAAATTCGGATAACAAGTTTTTGGCGTCGTTATCAGGGAATTATTCTAGTAATTATTTTAATATTAATTTCAATCAATTTGATCTTAGTTTAAACTTATTTAATTTTCTATTTTAACTACTTTTGCAAGTATTCTTGAATTTTGTATGCAAACACGATCCACAGGTTAAGAGCTACTACCGTACGAAGACGAAATCGAAAGGAAGCTACGAAACTTGCGAAAGCAGTGTCAAGAAGTAAGAAATCAAGGAACTATGGCTGAAGATGAACAGAAATAGTTAAGGGATAATGCTATGCCACTAGTTACAAAAATACAATGAAGCATTCAAAGGCCCACAATTCAAGCAAATAGTTTCGAGATCAAGTCAGGTACCATCCAAATGATTCAGAATTCAGTGCAGTTTGGGGTTTACCCAACGATGACCCAAATGATCATTTGGTGAGTTTTTTGGAGATTTGTGACACGTTCAAGTATAATGGGATTTCCGAAGATGCAATTAGACTCTGACTTTTCCCTTTCACACTTCGTGATAAGGCGAAGAGTTGGTTGCATTCATTACCGTCGGGTTCTATTACTACGTGGACAGAGTTAGCTCAAAAATTTTTAGCTAAATTCTTTTCACCAGTTAAAACTGCAAGGATGAGGAATGACATCACATCATTCGCACAATATGACTCTGAGACTCTGTATGAAGCGTGGGAGAGATTCAAAGACTTACTCCAAAAATGCCCTCACCATGGCATTCCTCAGTGGTTGCAAGTTCAAACGTTCTACAACGAGTTGTTTAGTGCTACTCGGACCAATATTGATGCAGCTACAAGTGGGGCATTGATGGGGAAAAATTTTGATGAAGTTTATGGTTATTGGAAATAATGGCTGCCAACAATTATCAATGGCCCTCTGCAAGGATCAATCAGCAAAAGGTAGCTGAAATTTATGAAGTGGATGCAGTTACTGCATTAGCTGCACAGGTTGCTACACTGACAAAGAAGATTGATGTTTTAGGAATGCAACCTATTCAAAGTGTGACAGTCATTTGTGAATTGTATGCTGGGAACCATCCAAGTGAACAATGCGCAATTAATCCAGAGTCGGTACAATACATTGGTAACCACAATAGGCAACAATATAGCAACAATTCCAACAACTATAACCTTGGTTGGAGGAATCATTCAGGTTTTTGGATTAATAATCAAGCTCAAACTTCTGCTTCGAGACAAACATACCCGCCAGGCTTTTAGAATCAAGCTCCACCATAGCAAGAAAAGAAGTCAAATTTGGAGGAGTTGTTTTCTAGATACATAGCACAGAATGAGACAAGGATGAACAGTCATGAAGTATCAATTCGGAACCTAGAAAATCAAATGGGTCAGCTTGCTAATGCCATTAACAACCAACCTCAAGGCACGTTACCTAGTGATACGGAGATCAATCCTAAGAGAGAAGATAAGGATCATTGCAAGGCTATTGCATTACGAAGTGGAAGAGAGCTACCTGAAGTCGTTGGGGGAACTCCAAAACAATCACTTGGAGATGATAGTAAAGGTGAAGAAAAGAATAGCAAGAATGTGGAACATGAGAAGAAAGAAGAGGATCCAAATGCAAGTTCTAAGGGAGGCAAGCAGAGTCCTATTGTGCCTCCCGTACCATTTCCACAACGATTGCAGAAACAGAAGTTGGATAAACAGTTCTCCAAGTTTTTAGAAGTGTTCAAGAAGCTTCAAATTAATATCCCTTTCGCAGATGCATTGGAGCAGATGCCTAGCTACGTGAAATTTATGAAGGACATTCTGTCAAGAAAGAGAAAACTGGGTGATTTCAAGACAGTAGCACTTACGGAAGAGTGAAAAGAAACTACCACCAAAGCTAAAAGATCTGGGTAGTTTTACAATTCCATGCACAATAGGCCCCCAATTCTTTGGGAAAACATTGTGTGACTTGGGAGCGAGTATCAATTTGATGCCACTATCAATTTATCAGCAATTGGGTTTGAATGAAGCAAAGCTTACCAATGTTACATTGCAACTAGCAGATAGATCACTTACTTATCCATGAGGCATAATTGAGGATATTATAGTGAAAGTGGATAAGTTCATTTTTTTCAGCTAATTTCATAGTCTTAGATTGTGAGGAAGATAAAGATATACCTATTATTCTTGGGCAACCATTCTTAGCAACAGGGAGAACACTTATCGATGTACAAAAAGGTGAGCTAACTATGCGAGTCCAAGATCAAGAGGTTACATTCAGTGTATTTTCAGCTATGAAATTTTCAAAGGAACCGGAATAATGTTTTCGAGTTGATTTGGTGAAAGATGCAGTGAATGGGATATTCATAGGAAGTTGTATTTCAGTTCCTCTTGAGAACGCCAAGCTATATAAAGAGGAGATGTTCCCGCATGGAGTGGTTGAAATCAAGGAAGCTAATTCGAAGAGAACTTTCAAGGTGAACGGATGGAGACTGAAGCAATATTGGGGCGGTGACATTGATCGTGAAAATACCTCAATTACCCTTGCAGACCCAGGATGAAACAGGAAGTAGTCAGGCTGAAGACTATAAAACAAGCGCTAATTGGGAGGCAATCCAAATTTTAGTTTCTAAGTTTTATTTCATTTTATTTTAATTTAATTTTTTTTTATATAGAAATAATGTAGTTAGTTAAGTTAGTTAGTGCATTTTAATTGGTATGTCAATTGCTTGCAGGTCCCAAGGATTGAGCATAAAGTTGGAGCACACACAAAGCCCTACTAGGAGCTAAGAACAACCCACCTCTGTTTCCCGAATACACTCCCGACTCAGCAGATGACGAGGACGCTGACGATGATGCCAACTAGTGAAGTCTCAGGGAAGTCCTCTGTCTTAATTTTTTTTTTATTGTATACATTGAGGACAATGTGTAGTTTAAGTTTGGGGGTGTTTGCTTATTTTGCATTTGCATTATCAAGTATGCATTTAGAGAGCATGTTTTGCATTTGCATTATCAGGTATGCATTTAGACAGCATGTTTTGCGTTTCTAGTTTTTTTTTTTTTTTTAAAAAAAGCTTGAGCAATGAGTTGATTGAATTTGATTATGACCAATGATGAATGGAATTAATTGTTAATTCAAGAGAAATAGATGAACATGTTGAGTCTGTAGTTTGACATACTAGTTGGTTTTACACTGTTTGTGATTTTTCATTCATGAGCACATATCTATCTGTTTGGTTAGTTATTAGTTAGAGAATTTATTTGGTTAAATGTTTGTGGGAGATATCATTGAAACTTTAGAAAAATTATTGAAGCATCATTCAAAGCGAATTGGGGTATTCATATAAGTTTGGGGGAAGTATTGGTTATGATGTAGTTCTGAAAAAAAAAATTATGGAAATTATTTTGATTTGATCCTTCATAAGTTAGAAAAAAAAAATGGGCATGTGGTGAGTAGAGATGGAGCGTAAAACGCACTCACTCATAAACACATGTTGAGAACGAGATGGAGCGTAAAACCCACTTGTTCAAGAAAAGGCGAGATGGAGCATAAAATGCACTCACCGAAAGAGAAAAAAGAGTGAGAGAAAAAAAAAATTGGTCCTTCTATTTATATATTTGTCTTAATGAGAAGAGGTTGATGTGAAACGTAAGTTTATAGAGTTGATATTGAGTATCTCCTATAAAGTGTTTGATTACGTAAATGTATTTGGGTGATGACTAGCTTGATAGTCCGGATATGTCCATGTAGTTAAAGGGTCATGACCGGAGGTAAAATTAAGGAGTATGCTAAATTGATAGACTTTGCACTATTTTGAAGTTTCCCGTGAATTAATTTTTTGTAGTAACTTTTGGGGGTCATTATTCAGATTCGTGTTGATCAATTGTTTGAGTAGTAGGTTGTTGGTAAATTTTTATTGTTTTTGTTCTTAGTATTTTTCTTGAGGACAAGCAAAGATTCAAGTTTGGGGGTATTTGATGAGTGAGTTTTATACCTACGAATTGAGTGCTTTCGGCTTAATGAAATTGCAAGTTTTCAATTATTTTATGTTCATTTTTATTCGTTTTGTGTGTTTTGATGTTATTTTGTAGGAATGACCATTTGGGAGGAAACAAGGTCAAAATTGGAGCCTAAGTGTTGGATTTTTGAAGAGGAAGCTAAAGGACATTTTAATGGAGTATTTATAACGTACCATTTTTGTAGTAGTACCTTTGTTTTCTGCCTTTTTACCATGATCCACTTCGAATCTGAACAAGTTCAAAACATGAAAGTTGTATATCAGGATGTCTTCTATATTGTGTCAAAATTTCAGCTCAATCGGACCGTTTCATCAAAAGTTATGACGATTCTACGAAAACTGGTCCGGAGCAGGCAGAATACAAGGGGGCGCGCCCCAGCCCAAACACTGTCCAAATCAGCGCCCCTGTGCCAGTTTGAGCGCCCTTGCGCATGTGTTAATCCGTGACGTGAATTTTGACTTGTTTTGGGCCCAAAAATTTAACCCTAAGGCTATATATATATTAGGGTTTGTGTGGGAATGAGAGATTCTGACTTTTGGGGCTTGAAAGCATTGGAGAAAGACCAAGAAATTGGAAGAAAATTGAAGACAAGAATCGAAGAAGTCAACACGAAGAAGATTGGTCTTGAAGGCTAGAGAATGATTGAAGATTGCACCTAAGTTTTTATTCTTTTATCTTACCTTTATTTCTTGTTTTTCTAAGATGTTGTTTAATTTTAGAATGATGTCTTTCAATTACATTATGAACTAAATTTTTATTAAGATTGCAACAGAACATATGTCTAGTTAAATTAATCTACTCTCGTTTCTAGTTCTTATTGATCTTATATGAGTTGTTTGTCAAATTTTGTGATTAATATATGATTGTGTGGCCAACAATTAGTTTGATAACCTAGATGAAATTGGGAGATGAATTCTAGGTTTAGATTTGAATATGATGACATACGTCTGGTTAATTCTTCTTAGGATTGAATTGTTGGGTTTGTGTATAGGATAGGAATATACTTATATGCCATGTGTAACTTTTATGAGAGTTTGAACTTAATGAATCTATTCCAACTTATTTTGCATAGGAATATAGTAATTTAATTGGGATAGATAATTTTATCTAACTATCGGAAGAGATTTGATAAATAACTTTGAGTTTCAGTTAACAACTTATTTTGATCAATTAACTGGAAAGAGAGTTAGAAAGATTTATACGAAGCATTAGGAGAAGTTGTAATCTTAAGTTCTTTTACCCGGTAAATTCAACCCTTCATTGTTAAGTTTAAATTTAGTTTTAAATTAGTCATTCCATAGTTTAATTTCAATTGTTTAAATAAAATTGAATTGATACAAAGTTAGTACTTGGATATTATTAGCGATAATTATCCGTGGGAACGATACTCTACTTATCACTTTATTATTTGTTGATCGTGTATAATTGCATGTAAATTGTCAATATCAAATTCGGACAACAAATGTCAATATGCATGAC
>CAUOFW020005760.1:0-26131 GCA_963454935.2 Ilex paraguariensis
CTTAAGGTAATCCCCCATAATCTTTTGGGACAAAAGAAGTTATCACTGATCCTTTTTCCAAGGATGAATGTTGATTGGTTAAGGCTAATAATTCCTTAAGTGCACCTTTGATTCTATAGCAATAAGTTTTGAAATAGCTTTGTAGAACACATTGTAGCATGAAATAGGCCTAAACTCCCCCATACATGATGCATTAGGAGTTTTAGGAACCAATGTGATGATGGTGGCATTGAACTCCTTCAACATGATCCCATTAGAAAATAATTCTTTTATGGCAGCTATGATGTCCCCTCCACTAACTGGCCAAGCTTTCTTGTAGAAATAGGCATTGAAACCATTTGGTCCAAGTCCCTTGTGGTCATTAAAAAGAAGAAGACTTCCTTTGTCTCATCTGTAGTAACATCCCTAACCATATCAAAAGCTTTTTTTTCTGATAACTTCTCTGTAGCACAATGGTCTCTAGTAATCTACTCCTATCCTGTGAGTTTAATAGGACTCTTGGTTCTTAGTAGTTGTTCGTAAAAAGAAATAGCCTCCTTCTTAACTGCCCTTTCTCCCTCATAAGCTCACCATTTTTTGTGTGCAAGGATAAAATCTTCTTTCTATTCCTTTGCTTTGTTATGGTTTTGAAGAAGTAACTTGTGTTTTTGACACCTTCTTTAAACCACAAACCCCTGGACTTCTATTTAAGGAAAGATTCCTCATTTCTAGCAGCTATTGAGTAGTAGCAAGAAGTTGTCTCTCCTCAAGTCTCAGAGTATTGTTTAGTGGATCAGTAACTAACCCGCTCTGGCAGTTTTCCAAGGCCTCTATTGCTTCCCTTGCCCTATCTGAAATATCACCAAGCTCCCAGCTCTTTACCTTGAATGATTCCTTAAGTGTCTTCAATTTGCAGCAACACCCTGGTATTGTTGAGTTCCCTGGAAGGGTTCCCTTCAAATTTTTTCAACCATAGGTAAAAAGTCTAGCCTCTCAGCCATGAAGTTAAAGAACTTGACAGGACTCCTTTTTCTTCTTTCTTGACCAATCTTAAGTAAAGTAGACATTATCCGACATTCCTGGTGGCAAAAAAATAGCTTCTAATTGTTGAAATCTGATATTACATTCTTCATTCACCAGCACCCTATCCAATTTCCTTACAATACACCATGCTTCAATTCTGCTACCATTCCATGTAAATAGGCAACTAGAGAACTTAAGATCCACTAATTTAGCACGTTGAAGACAATCATCAAAGTCTTCATTGGATTGGCACCATCTGCCAGAGCAACCATTGATTCTTAAGTATGTCTAATAGCATTAAGTTCCCTAGCATTGTCCAGGGTGAAGAGGCAAACATTCCAGCATGATAAACCAGATTCCCCCAAAGATGTCTTCTATCTTGTTCCCATTAGATCCACACACAGAAAGCATAAAAGAAGTCATTTGTCTCCAAGTGATGAACAAAACAATGAATAATTTGCTCAATTGCAGAGATTTTATTCACTTTCAAAGTATGAGGGTTCCACCCAACCCAAATCCTTCCTTTGTTGCAATTGTAATTGTCCACATGCTCCCATTGTCCAAAACATTTCTCATAGCCGCATCCTTATTAATACTTCTAATCTTGGTCTCACACCAGACTTAATAAGTCCAAGTGTTGATCGCTGATCAATTTCCTAACTTCTCCCTGCTTCTAGGGTTTTTATTCAACCCTCTCACATTCCAACAAGAAACTTTGACATAATAATAGAGATTTTTGGTTTTGAGTGCTTCAACACGTTTCATTTCCCCTGTTTATTGCCTTTTTTTTTTACCTTCTTCTTTTTATGTTTCCCCCTCAAGCATATTCTCAACCTATGGTTTATGCCCAATGGATTCAACCTCCATCACTTGTCTCTTGTTAATAGCCACATTTCCCACTATTAATACAGGGACTGGGGATAAATCCACAACAATTTCATCCTCCTTCGATATTAAGCTTTCACAATTTTTTAGGGGACTGAATTGGCTTAGAAAACTGCTTATGTATGATTTTTATCACTTACAATAATAGCAATGACAATGTTAGTAGTTACTTGGGTTCATCTTGTGGTCTCTTTTGGACCTGGTTGGTAATTGACTTGATGGCACTATTGCTATTAGCACCATATTTTCCCACTTGGGTAAGTTTTTCCTAGGTTGTGGAACCTCCATGGATCCTCCCACATCCCTCAATGGGGTTATATTGGCTTTCCCTGGTCCTTGCTACTAGTGGCATTCATGTTTGACTTTTTTTTAGAAGAGTGACTTGCTCCTATTTGTGGGCACAACCTTCTTTGTGACCAACACTTTACAAGATTGACAAACACTAGGCTTCCATTAATACTCTACCTTTATTTCCCGTCTCTGTTTTGTCTTCCATATCCATCCTCAAATCAAATGCCTCCACAAGATTGGCACTTGCACTCATCTCAATGCAAATCCTTGCAAAGTTAAGCCTTTTTTTGTTGGTAGTCAATGTGTCAGCATATAAAGGGGTCCCAACTACACTAGCAATATGGCTAAGACCATCCACACTCTAGAATTACAATGGTAAATTGTATAACTTACCCAAAATGGTATGGTGCAGTGATCCTCTTTGGTAAATAACAGATCAGTGGTCCATTTTTTCAAGATGAGTGTCCTCTCTAAGAATAACCAAGGGCTAGCCTCAAACACCTTAGTTCGAGATTCATCATCCATGAACTTAAAATAGTAAAATCCATTTCCATTTGCAAGAACCTTCAGCAACCCATCCTATCCCAAACCTTGTGAGCAATGAAGCTAAATGTGGAATAGGCAACTTTCTCTCTATAAAATACCCTACAAGGTAGTTTTGCCACTCAAGACATCCCTATTTTCCGATTTCTAATGGTGGCTTGACAACAATTCTATCATTTTCTTTGCAAGGTTTGAAATACTTTAACCTCATGATTTGTTGTCCCCCCCCCCCCATTAGCTGGGTTCCCTTCTTGAGGGTTACTTACTTTGCCTGCCTTCGCAACTTGGGTACAAGACAACTTGGGTGGACCTTGTCTCTGTTGACTGTTATTCACTGGCGCTAATTCCCCTTTGAGTAGGTCCGACTGAGCTGTGGCTTTGGGTTTCCCTTTGCTAATAGAATTCGGTGTTTTACCCTCAACTTCATTAACTTGGTTGTGGTTATCCCTTTTTGTTTTCCTATATGCCCTTGGCCCGCCGTAATTGCTTCTTCAACAAACATCAAAGAAGGGTTAATGTCTTGGTTTTTATTTGGATTTGCTGACTCGTTGAATGATTCCATCAGAAAAGTGAGCTAACAAATGGGTTAGTTAAGGGTGTGAGTAATGGAGGGGAAATGGTTGGGTAAGGCATTAATGCAAAATGGGTGTCAGATCGAAAGATTTGGGTAGAGATCTAGAAGTGGGGAAGTAATTGAGAAAGGGTTTTAGTGTTTGAGTTGGTTGATTTTAGGATTATGATGTCAAAGGTGAGAAAGTAATTGTGGGATGAAAGGGTTTGGTTGTATCGTAGCTGCCAAAACAAAAAGGATAGGGCAAGATGAGAGGTTATGAAGATAGGTGGGCACCGAAAGAAGAAGATAGGGTATTCGGTGAAGACGAGACAAGAGATGGGAGCAAGGAGATATCAACAATGGTGATTTTGGTTCAAGGTGGGAGAGACAGACAAAATAGAGGACCCATTTCTATTATTTGCTTGAATGGAAGTTGGTGTTGGAGGAAATGGAAGTGTGGACATGGAAGAGGGACTTGGTTTCACTGTTCCAAGAGCTCATCCTCTGCTCTATGTTCCAGTGGCTAGGCTCAATCCATTTCAGTCAAAGTAGCCTTCTGTAGAATCAAATGTATTTAGGTGCAAATGTTGCACTTTCTTAAATTGTTGTGTGCATTGAATGCACAGTGAGTTTTTACTTTCTTTCAACATCTTTATTACTTCATCAATGTGAGTCATAGTGTTTTTTTTTAAATTTGGGTGAAAACTTATTTAAGAATTAATCAAGGATTTTTTTACAATTAATGGTTAATAAAGAGGATAATTGTAATATGATATATATATATATATATATATATATATATATATATATATATATATATATATATATATATATATATATATATATATATTGTTGTTTTTCCTTTTTGGTGAAAAGAAAGCAATGAAATAAAAAAAAATTTATTTTATGGATTTGGAATCAATGTTCTCATATTATTTGGTTTTGAATCACTGTTCTCCTATTTTTACAACTTTGTATTCAGATTATATAAACTTTTCCATAAAAAAAAACAAAAAACAAAAAAAAATTCTATTAGAAGAAATTCATAGACCGACCATTAGGACCACTATCAAAAATAATTGTAAACACAACACTCTCCTCTCCCATAATTTGTAACTTCTCAATAGGTGCAAATGTGACACTTTCTTAAACTGTTGTATGCATTGAATGCACAGTGGGTCCTTCCTTTCTTTCTTCACATTTATTATTCATTTACATTTCATTAGAAATTTAACATACATTAATTCAAGTCTAGATGTATAACTTGTTTTTATCTCTGTAGAAAAAAATTGTACACATAATTGTTTCCTCTCCTGTTATTTGCAATCTCTCAACAGGTACAAATGTGGCAATATCTTAAATTGTTGTATGCACTGAATGCACAGTAAGTCCTTAATTTCTTTCTATACCCATATCACTCATTCACATTTTATCATAAATTTGACGTACATTAATTTGGTAAGTTTGCCTGTAATAAGTTGTTTTTATCTCTATAGAAAAAAAAACCTTGACTGCAGGATGATTACATGAGTCTGGTCCATCCTTTCAATATTCTTATTATTCGAGTATGATTGGATTATCGACCCTGATTTGGGGAGATTGGAACTGTAGAATGAGGACCTTAATTTATTTTTTTGACTTTCTCGGTAGTAGACTACTCATGGTACATTGGTGTAAAACCCGTTTCCATGTAGTGAGTCTCACCGGGATTTATGGTCGGATTCAAATCCCAGAGAAAAAATCAGAGAGAGAGCATCAATACCAGTTGTGAGGGATATGTGCACAAGACTAACCAGTAAACTTTCGAGGAAAGGAAAAAAGATGAAAGAAAGAGAGGAATCTTATCAGTAGTGTTTAAAGAAAGTCCATAAGGTATTCAAGCCGTAATGTTGTTGTGAAGCGCAACTTCGGAAGTGTTCCATTAATCAGAATGACATTTCTCTGATTAAAAACAACCAGTCAGTATTACCCAAGTTTTCTCTGAAAGAACTCTCTTCTAATTGTAAAATGCTGGAAACCATAAACTTAGATAAAAAAAACTGCTGGAAAACCTAAAGAAAATGAGCAAAGGATACACTCAGGACAAAATATTCAAATCCCCAAAGAATCATTGAAATATGAAAAATGCACGGATATCCAAAAAGATGCCTTCTTTTTTTTTTTTTTTTGGATTAATTTCACTTTTAGTCTTAAAAGAAAGTATTTTTTATCAGTTTAATTTTCATTGTATCAATTTGATCAATTTTATTTCTAAAATATTCAATTCGTGTCATTTTAGTCTCTACATAGACGGACCGTCAAGTTTTAGGACAAAAGTGACTGTATGTCATTTTTTTAGATGGTATCATGTGTTCAACACGTGATCATTCTGTTAAAAAAAATCGTTAGCAATTTTGATATTGTTTATTTGAGGAATCATATAGAAACATATTTAATATTTCAAAGACCAAAATGAGACATTTTATACTTTGGGGACCTTTAATATAATTAACCCTAAAACAAATGAGTTGTAGTCTACAATAGTATGTTGTGAACAAAATATATTTGTGATTACATTTTCAGCATTTACTGTCAAGCTTGTCTCAGAATTGAGCTCTTCTCATCATATATTTGTATTCTGCATATATAGTAATTGTTCAATAGTTGGATGTTGAACATTCTTAAGCAACAATAACTTGAGAGTGAAGTTGGTACATTGCGCGATCTTTTCATTTTAAGTAAACAATCTATTGTTAAATCCATCCGAGGAGCTAATTCAAGAAATAAATGATTTTTTTTCTCTAGTTGTTTTGAATTGTATATTTTGTTCTCTTAAATACATATTTTTTTAATATATTTAAATTTATAATAAATTTATTTTTTTTAAAGGATTCACGTGCAATGCATGTGTTGAAAATCGTATAGCATATTGCAGGAGCGTGGGATTAAAGACATAGCTTATGCAATTTAATCCCAAAATCGTTTGAGAATGTTTCACGTAATTTGGAATCCAAATCAACATCTTTTCTTTAATTGCTCGAGTAGTATGATGTTGTTACATATGACGAATTAACACCAGGTTTTTCACAGCACAAAAGCCTTACAAATGTTATGTAGGGAGAGAGAGAGAAAAAAAGTAGGAGAGTTTTAACGTTAGATGAATTATCAGAGGTGTGTCATCTATTGGATTGCCTTGGGTTTATATAGGCAACTAATAGGTCTCATTAAGAGACACATCCTATAGGGACGTATCTGTTAATATTTAACAAACACGTATTTTGGGTGGAAAAGGATACCTCCAAAAAACATGTCCCTTTGGGCATTCTTTAATTTGGGTCGACCCACCATGGGTACCCCGGTTCAAGTCCATGACCCAACCAATATCTAACATCTTCCACTCACACGTGGTGGGTACAACAGTGTCATCTCTCTCAATCCATTATATACATCAACATCAATTCATGCAGGCTAATGGATCGTGCAACCGCTGAGCGCACTTGCAATTTAGGAGCTCTACACTAGAAACTCTATAGAGCCAACATAGAGACATCAACCCTAAAAAAAATAAAAATTGTGGCTCTACTCTAAACCTATTCAGATACACCGGTTCAAGCTTCTCTAATCCCTCACAATATAAAAGCATTCATAACCCATCAAAGCTTTCACCTATACATTCACACTTTGTCACTATCTAAACTAGCTCCCAAAGTTGTCGACTGTGAATATATCGCGGGATGTTCCAAATGGTCTTCTTTTCGTCCTCATGTCACTTAGTTCAAAATTAACCGTTTTCCCAGCAATGCCCCGAGAGGCCGAATCACTCATAGCCGTAAGTAATTGACCAAAAAAAAAACTCATAGCCGTAAGTAATATGCCAAAGTAGCTGAGCATTAATTCTTTTACTTTATGACATAGTCAAAAGTTAGAGAGTACACACAATGTTTGGTTATACAAAATAACCTGGTCATGTAAAAATGACTCAGAGGGCTCACACAGTGAGGAAGCAGGGATCCATTCCTTCACCTCCATAATTGTCGCCAAGCACATGTAGTATGAAATACATGCTACGGTGGAGTGTCTTGATCCTAATAAGAGCATATGTCACATTTAGACACCATACAAATCTTAGTTTAGTCGCTCTACAAGCGTTTAACCCAAGTTCCCTATTTGCTCGCCCTCCAAAGGCATCAAATTAAGATCGCACATCCAGCTAATCAACAAACACAGGCATAATGGACATGGAGTTGTGTCCATTATCAATCCTCAAATGTTAGATCTCCTTCTGTATACAAAACAAAGTGATACTATGTAAGACCCCATACTATAAATAAATAAATAAAACAAGGATAATAACATCTTAAGAGTTCTTCTAAGATGAATAAAATAATGATAGAAAATTAGAATAATTGTTAAAATATTAATTATGAAATTTAAGTTTCATGCATATTTGACTTTTAGAGTAAATAAAGTTTTGGAGATATTTAAATTTGAGAAGGGTGGCAAAGTAATTTTATAAATATTTTTAGGTCAAAATAAGGTTTCCATTGAATCCAGAATGTCAAAAAACAATGGAAGAGGTTATATGAGTTGTATTAGAAGTTTAGGAGTATTCTTAAGTTAAAACCTATTTTGGAGAGGATTAGGGGAAAAAAAAAGAATTTGACATAACTTTTGTATTTTAGCTATAACTTTTTATCCTGATATCTGATTAATCTAAAATTTTTACCGTAGCAAATAAACTTCAAGGGCTACAAAATTGTATTTCACGAAAACTTTGTGAATCGGCGTCTAATTAGGTAAAAACTGAGCTGGAAGTCAGGGGTAGACTTCTACCCGTGCCCACATGAGAATTCTTTATTTTTCAGCCTATAAATATCCTAGGGCCGTGATTTAAAGAGTCTTTACCTATTTTTCAACCCCAAGAAATCTGAAAAATTTTGAGGAGAAGAAACGAAAGAAGAACGAGATAAATCTTGAAGGATTAACGTAGGGTAATCGCAACGAAACACATTAGGATCCAGATTCAAGAATCAAGGTAGGGATTCTTTCTCAGATTCACTCATTGATGATTAGGGTTATATAATATATCTTTTTCATCCTTATTATGATATAAATATTGATCTGCAATGCTTGTACATTCGTTTGAATCCATAATTCGTTTCTTGAACAAAATACATGATTTATTTCCAAGATTTATTCTTTCTTGATTACAAAACCATAGTTCTTGATTACAATCAATTCAAATATATTTTCTATGAGATCTCTTGCACGTTTTGTTGAATTATTCTTTTAAAAAAGTTATGGATCAATGATTCTTGATTGTAGTTGAATTTTATGAAAAGTGTTATTTTTATCTCTTGTATTGATGGATGAGATGAACATGAGTTACACTCGAATGCGTATCGTAGAGTGTTAGAGATTTTTCTACCTTGAGGGGTTTGGTGGTTGCCTAAAACTCATAGGGGGTTTAATTTCTTGCGAGAGCTAACCACTATTTGTCCACGTAAGTTCGAGGCTGAGGGCTAGTATACTATTCCTAGGAAAGGATACGTCAATGTTGATACATCGGTACATGTCCTTCCTAAAGTGTTGTAAGTATTGTGGCCCTGTGGGAATTGATTTGAGATGGTTTGTGTTGTAGGTGGATAAGACAAGTTCGGTGTGTAGATTCACGGTAGTCTACTTGCATACATGAGATATTATGTTATGAATTGTGATTTTTGTGAATGATTCTATTCTATTATGAACTCTACTGTTTTATATCGTAAACTTGAGATCTGATAAATTGTCACTGTTTTACTTCCAAATTATATATATTATTTTACAAACTATGACTTACCTGTTTTCATGATTTCTAAACCTTGATTGGGTTTGAGAAAGTTTTCCTACTGGGCTTTATTGGTCACCCTACCATAACATTTTTTAGGTTTTAGTGTTAAGGAGAATCCAGAATTAGATGAACAGGTCGACCTTGAGAATGGAGAGGGTCAGTATGAGGATCCTGAAGTGGAGGCTTAGAGATGCTTCATCTTATTTTAGCTTATTTTATTTGAGAGATTTCTATTAAACAATGTTTCAGCTAGTTTTAATTATTTCGTTGCTAGATATTTTTGGTATTGAATTGTAAGTTAGAGAAGTTTCAATGTTTTAATAGTTTTAGTATTTATTCCTTGTCAAATTGATGAACGGATTATTTCTTAATGGTTACTTTTAGTTGCTTTCATAGTTGGATGGTTTGTAGATAGTAATGCCTTCTAGGGTGGATTTTGGGGCATTACATACTATATGCTAGAGTATCTCATCTTTGCTCGTCATCTCACGCGCCAAAGACGATTGATCGTGTGAGTGCGCCAATCATGCCACTAACATACTTAATGTGTGTGCTTTCTCAAATACCAAGGTAATCAAGCAATATAATATTTAATTGCAAATAAAACCATGTATTAATATCCCAAAAAAAATGTCAAAACAAATGATTGTGTGATCCATACAATCTCTAGCACATAATCCTAGAATTCTAATAGTAGCCATATACGCATCTCTAGCTATAGGCTTAGTTAGGGGGTCTGCAACCATCTGAGTTGTAGGTATGTGCTTCAAGATTACTTCTTTTTTTGTAATCATGTCTCTGATGTAATGATATGTTAGATCTATATATTTAGTTCTTCCATGATACTTAGGATCCTTAGCATAAGCTAATGCATACATACTATCACAATGAATTGTCACTGGGCCCAAGGTATGTGTGACAACTCTTAGATGTTGAAAGAACCTTCTTAACCAAACAACTTCTTGTACAATAACAAAACAAGTCACGTATTCTGCTTCCATGGTGGATAAGGATATGCGTGATTTCTTTTTGCTACTCCATGTAATGGCCCCACAATTAAGTTAGAAAGCATATCCTGATGTGGACTTGCGTTCATCTATATCACCAACCCAATCAGCATCGCTATATCCAACTATTTATAAATCTGGAGACTAGTAGCACAACATATAATATGAAGTCCCCTTGAGATATCTTCATATCCTTTTGACTGCCTTCCAATGAGCTATTGCAGGATTTGACTAAAAACGACTAACTAGGCCTACTGCAAACCAAATATCAGGATAGGTAAACATCATAGCATACATTAAGCTACCTATAGCACTGGCATAGGGAACACGGGCTATCTTTTCCTTTTCCTTGGGAGACTTAGGGCACATCTTTAGGCTTAGGCTCTCATCTTTCGCTACCAGAGTTTCTATGCAGTTATGTTTTTGGAATCGTTTGAGAACCTTCTTAATGTAAGTCTCTTGAGACAAACCAAGAAGTTTATTAGAACGATCCCTTAGGATCTTAACTCCAAGCACATAACATGCTTCGCCCAAGTCCTTCATCTCAAATGTTGAGGACAACCACTTTTGAGTAGTGATAATCATCTCCTTATTATTTTCAGCTAATAAAAGATTGTCAACATACAAAGATAGAATCAAGAAGCTATCTTTAGACCGTTTAACATACACACAATGATCTTTATCGATCATCGTAAACTCATTAGAAGTGATAGCTTGATGAAACCTTAGATACCACTTTCTGGATGACTGCTTCAAGCCATAAATGGATCGTTGGAGTTTACACACTTTGTTCTCCTAACCCACAAGCATGAAGCTTTCAGGTATATCCATGTAGATCTCCTCATCCAGTTCTTCATTAAGAAATGTAGTTTTAACATCCATTTGACATAGTTCTCAATCGAAATGTGTGACAATAGCTAGAATCATGCGAATCGAGGCAAACCTTACAACTAGAGAAAAGGTTTCCTCATACTCCACACCTTCTCTTTCGGTGTAACCTTTTGCCACTAGGCGAGCCTTATATCTTTCTATGGATCCACCAGCCTTGCGTTTAATTTTGAGAACTCATTTGCTCCCAATGGCCTTGCACCCAAACGGAAGGCCAACTAAGTCCCAGACTTCAATGACTCCATCTCGTTATTCATTATAGTTATCCACTCATTACTAGCAGGTGATGATAGAGCCTCTTTAATATTTTTAGGTTCAACATCATCATGTGGAGCAACCACGAAAGCTTCCCCTTCAATCTCAAGACGTCAAGGGATGTTTCCATGCTTGCTTCTACAAAACTCTATGTCATATAGATCTACATCCATTGGAATTGATCCACCATTGAGTATATCGCTCCCACTGTCCCTAGGAGGTGACAAAACTATTTTCTTGATCTCCACTTGGTTGATGGATATATCTCTTTGGGGATCATTTAACTCATAGAGTTTTATTCCCTTAGACACATCTCCTCTACTAGGGAAATAATTTTCAAGGAAAATTGCATTTCATGACTCAATTTCAATTACCCTTCCATTAAATTGTTCACCTACAAACACATAGCCTTTAGAGTGCTCAGAATAGCGGATGGAGATACACTTCTTCCCTCTACGACCTATCTTCCCATATTTATAAGAAGTATTGTATACATAAGTCGCTGAACCCCATGATCATAAATTATTTAAGTCAAGTTTTGTGCATGTCCATAACTTATATGGGATAGAAGAAACTAATTTTGAAGACACTCGATTAAGGATATAAACAGTAATCGATAAAGCATCTCCCCAATATGAAATCGGAAGATGAGTTTGTGCCATCATAGACCTAACCATATCAAGCAAGGTGCGATTTCATCTCTTCGCTACACCTTTTTGTTGCGGAGTGCCAGGTATTGTCAATTGTCTGATTTTTCTTTTTTCTTCACACAGCTCTTTAAACTATTCATACAGATACTCGTGACCCCAATCGGTTCTAAGAACCTTAATGCTATTGTCTTGTTTATTCCCAACCTCTTTAATGTCTTGCCTTCACATTCATTCAGCCACATATATCTGAGTATATTAATTGCAATGGAATAGATGTTTTTTTGGTCTTACCAAATGGTTTTTTAGTTGCCTTACCTGCGAGACAATTTTCACATGTGGGCAAGT
Organism: Ilex paraguariensis; assembly: GCA_963454935.2. NCBI lineage: Eukaryota > Viridiplantae > Streptophyta > Magnoliopsida > Aquifoliales > Aquifoliaceae > Ilex > Ilex paraguariensis. The sequence goes on from CAUOFW020005760.1 coordinate 12,229, forward strand.
TGATTTTAGTGAGTGGGCTAAAAAAATCCCTTTCTAGCTGATCTATTCATTCTGTCTTGCCCAATATGACCTAATCTAGCATGCCATTTAATATAATCAACAATATCCATAGATGTAACATAAGAATAAGTTTCATTACTAGAATGATCAATATCTAATACAATAAAACCATTTGTGGTATAACCAGATCCAAAGAATATAGTTCCCTTATAAATGCCAACATGTTGGCCTTCAAAACAAAAAATAAAACATAGTCTCGTTAAGCTAGTAACTGATAACAAAATTCGTCAGATTCCTAGAGCATATAATACATCATGAAGGTATAGAGTATGCCTATGTCACAATTTCTGTTTGTATGTGTCAATCCCAAACACATCTATACTTGTCTCGTTCCCCATGTAAATTAGTTTGCTTCCAACTGGAACTCAACAATACTCCACAAATTCGAATATGTGTCTCATTATGTGGTTTGTTGTTCCTGAGTATACAATCCATGAATTAGGAAAGTGAGCAACAAAAACTTGACTAGTAACTAAACAGTCAATAGGAGAGACAGAACTAGAGAGTACCTTCTTCGGCTCAGTGCATTCACGAGCGAAGTGTCTTGTTGCAGTTATAGCAGACCATGTTGGATTTATTCTTCATACCATAACCCTGCTTGTGCTTGTTATAACTAGAGTGACCAGCCCCAGGTTGAGCATCAAATCTATTTCCACCGTACTTGTTCTTGGACCTGAAGGTCTTACACGAGCCAACTTTAGCCACATAAGAACTACTCTCACCTTTAGCAGCCTTCAGGTGCTCAGCCTCAACCTCAAGGTGACACGATACATTCTTGAATGTTTTCACACTCTCATTATGTGTCATGTTTCGTTTCATTATGTTTCCATGATGGTGGAAGAGAGCAAAGTACAGCTTGAACTTGTTGTCATCTGTCAACACATGACCAGCAATGCCTAAATCACGTATCATGGAGGTCATAGCCCTCAAGTATTGTTTCATTGTATACTCTGGCTTCTTTTTATACAAGTAAAACCTCATGGTCAAACCACAAAGTCTAACAAGAGAAGTAATACCAAGCTTCTCTTTGAGGGCCTTCCACATGGCGTGAGCTATGGAGTAATTCTAAAATTCAAGAATAAAGTCATTTTACATGCTTGCTTGCATGGAATAGCACGCAAGTCGATCCTTATTCTGCCAAGATTGGTAATTCTCTTGTTCTTGGTGAGTTTGAGGTCGCTCAGGCTCTAGCAGCATAGAGTTAAGGGTATCCAAGAATTGTCGCTCATACAGGACAAATTGAATCTTACAACGTCATATGTTATAGTTATCGTCGTTCAATTTGTTGCCCTTAGTTAATTCAGTCACTATGCTTTTAGTAGTCATTATGATTTACTCTTCATGCAAAAACAATGTGTATGGGATATTAGCACAACAAATTCTAGAATTTTGATACAAAAATCTAAATTCAGTATTAACAACTTTCACAAATCACGATATTGAAAGTTCACTAAGTTTTCAATCATCTCCCATACCACAAGTGATTATTAATAACACTTAATTTAATTAATGCACAAAATTTAGGTTTTCTAAGACCGAACAAAATAAAGCTCCCACTAGATCTAATATCTCTAGGCATACTGATCATCTATAATTTCATATCATGCATGTTTCCACTTTAAATAAAAAACATGCAATTTAAATAATACTAGATATGAAATTCTAATTTAAATTGTGCTAAACAATGAAATGAATGCAACTAGAATAACAAGCATGCTAATATTTTTCTATACATATCAATAGGCTAGATATAAAAAAAAATTGCATTCATCTCAATTTTTTTTTCAAAGCACTTTAAATAATTAAAGTATTGATAATACTAATTCAAGAATCATAGGCACTAAAACCCAAGCCAAAAATAATATGGAAATTAATTTAAATTTTAATGCAACTGGTTAATGTACATCGTACTACAACTTTGGTTCTTTTCGCTACTGGGCAAGAACAATTTCAATTGTTCTCATTTTTGTTTTTAAACCATATGTACCAATTGGTTAAACCACACATACAATGGTGAGTAATACTATTTGAACCTAAAAATTTAACATAATTTGCTAACATAATGAGGTGGCTTCAATAGAATCATCGAATCAACACCAAATTTCAATGTTTGATGAACCTCACAGTCAATTCAAAAATTATAATAAATTAAGTCAATAAATTAAGTTTCAATAAAATTACTCCACAATGGCAGGACATGAAAGCAAATGGCCAAAAGTAATGGACCCCACAAAAAAAAAAACCAAATGCACAAAGTAAGTACAATCTGCAAACTAAGAAGGTCCAGATGTCTAGATGCCTTTATTTTTTTTAATTTGTCAATAATTCATGTGTTTTGGTTTTTGACACTTCTTGATTCTCTTGCTCAAGTCACTAATGCAGATGGGTGGACACACCGCCTCACAAAAATCAATATGGTGTGTCAAATTACAGCCACTGTGATTGTATCGGTTTTCGGGAAAAATGTTTCAATTTAATTTTTTTTTAAAATGAATGATTTTCCTCACAGTTTCTTTTTCAGAAAGATACATAAATATGTGGGTCATATTATACTCAATTTTCTAAATAATTGATAATTAATCCCAAAATTACGAGAACACCCTAAATGGCTCTAATACCAATGTTGGGAATCGTATAACATATTGCGGAAGCGTAGGATTAAAGACATACCTTATTCGCTTTAATTCAAAAATCGTTTAAGAATGTTTTACGTACTTTAGAATCCAAATCAATTCCTTTTCTTTAATTGCTCGAGCAACATGATGTTGTTACATAAGACGAATCAACACTAGGTTTTTCACAGTACAAAAGCCTTACAAATGTTATGTAAGAAAAGAGAGAAGAGAGCAGGGGAGTTTTAACGTTAGATGAATTATCAAAGGTGTTATCTATTGGATTGTCTTGGGTTTATATAGGCAACTAATAGGTGTCATTAAGAGACACATCCTATAGGAACATGTATATTAATATTTAACAGATATGTTTTTTGGATGGTAAAGAATACCTTCAAAAGACATACCCTTTTAGGCATTCCTTAATTTGGGTCGACCCACCATGGGCGCCCCAGTTCGATCCATGACCCAACCAATATCTACCAGCACGTGTGTATAAAACTAGGACTATATAAAACTCACGTGATACTAATTAATAATAACTCGTTGGATAAAGATAGACAAACATTAACTTTATATGAAACGGTAAAAAAAGAACGATTGCTTGTGATCTAACAGAAAATGTGGCTATTGACAAGAATATATGGTGTAATGAATTAAATAAATTTGATTAATATTATTAATTAATATTTAACATTAACTCAAAACAGTTTGACTTGAACACAAAGGATAAGACTCGATTATAAAGCTTAAGGTTGCGTTTAGTGTAACCTCTCAAAATAAAAGTTCATCATTAACATGGACTTTTTAAAATATCTAACTGTTTGATAAAAGTATATTGTAGAAGTGTTTTTGAACTAATGTCTATCTATAACAAGTCATGTCTATCTACAACTAGTTAGTCATATCTATCTATAACTAGTGTTCTAGTACAATATATCTTATTTTGTTTTCTATCTTAATCTGAGATATGTAAATTATTTATGAAGTATGGTTAAAACAGATATTTAATTGCAAAAATTAAGGCTAATTTTGAAAAGTAAGGTGAAAAATTAAGGCTAATTTTGAAAAGTAAGGTGAAATTAAAAACTACTTCTTGAGAAGTGCAAATACGATGGTTTTGAGAAGCTCCCTTAAGAGACTTCTCTAGAATGGGCATTTTCAAGATACACTTTCTGACAGGTTCAAATTTTTTTAGACATCAAACAATCTTATCCCTTTGAAAAGTGCTTACATCTATAAGATAAATTTTTGAATCATTCGCCGAACACACCCAAATGTGCATGTATCCTATTGAAGAATCTGGGCACATACATTGAATTATCCCTCAAATCAAGTCAAGGGAAGCAGATTTTCAATAAAAACCCTAAGAATACCAACAGATTGGGGAAGCTAAAATCGTAAGAAAGAGAGGAGGCAGAGACTAGAAAGAGAAATCAACAAGGAAGTGAGGCGATTCCGATTGTCTCAAAAGCATTTAAAGCTTGGTGTACGTAGGACTTCAAAACGCAGGATATGTGCGAGAAACAAGGACGAAATGATTGCTTAAAATTGTCAGAAAGGACTCTTCATGTGCAAATCAAGGTCACCACATGGAGGTGTGACTTAACTCAACTACAGCTCAGCCCCTGCTCAAACCCACTTTGACCAGAGACTGGGGAGCAACTAATGATACCTGAGAAAAATTATAAGTCTGAGCTTGGGAATTGAGGTCAGGAAAGGAGTTCAACCACACATGCTTGAGCTTTGAGGTCCTGACCTTGGGTTTTCTCAACCTGCCCCTTGAAGAAAATGAGTGGAAGACAGCTGGTAACCACCTAAAACTCCCTCAATAGTAATAGGCGCCAGTCTCAGTGGACGATCCTTAACTACCCAAATCTTCCCCTGAAATCACTAGAAATGTTATGGAAGGAAGGCAATGATCTCGCCTTAGACCCCATGGAATTAGGAAGTAGGCTATAAATACTATACAACGTCCTCATTACAGAAAAAGGCCATTAAAATTATATCAAGAACACTGTGTAACCCTCTGAAAATTATCAATATAGATCTCAGGAGCAAGAGGCTCCATTAAAGAATGGATTAGTCGAGCTCCAGAGTTGGTGAACCACTACAACTCCTCGGTGCGAATCAGCCCTTATCCCTGAATCATAGCACCATTCTCTCGAGCTTAGTATCTCAGATCGAACCTTACCTATACATAAACATTCTGCTCATCCACGTTTTACTCTACCATCAGTTTTATTGTGACATAGACGTCAAAAGTTCAAGTCACAAATATAATATCTCTACATTCAAGGGTACTAATCTAGACTCCACAATAACCAAAGCCTCGGTCGCCCTTTGTCAAATATTAAGGGTAACTCGTGTCTGAAAGTACAGTGTAATGAGAATGATTTTAAGAGGGATATTGGTGACTGTTTGATGAATCTATTTAAAATCGTCGAAAAAACTTATTAAAATTTGTTCTATTTTATATTATGGAAGATTGAGAGACTACAAATGCAACATTTCCTTCTTGTGACCATTAATTAATACTACACAGCTACCTTCCAACCTCCACCAAACTATAAACCTAATCTCAACCAGGCAACCAATCTCAATCAACAAATGCATTCAAACCCAGCAACCCCCTCTCTCTCTATCACACGCACACAATTTAAAAGGGGAAAGACTACGATATCGTCATCTGTACCATACTGAAAATTATAATTTTTTAAAACATAGGTTACATTTTACAAAAGGTATTATTTTACTATAATAATTTTTGGTACTTAATTACGCCAAAAAAATAACACGGTAGTTGTAGCACAGTTTTGGAGTGTCGATTCCACAGAGAAACAAATTAAAAAAATAATATAAGGGACAAAGAAATTAAAAAAATATATATTAAATGATTACTAGAGAACAAAGATTAATTTTAAATGTCACTTACAGTGAAGCAAAGTGACTAACGAAAAAAAAAGTATTCAAATTTGACAAACAGTAAAGCGTCGGGAATCTCGTGCACAAATCTAGTATTTTAATTATTCTTAATTCATTGAATAACTCAACTAGGAACTCAATTCCCAAAATTCTCAATCGGAAGGTATAGATTTATAAACCAAAATTAAACCAAATGTAACTCATTGCAAAATCATTCACCACTTTTAAAATACGTAAATTATTTTCATTATTAAGAAAATTCAATGACGACAATATACTCAGGAAGCGATATTGCAACAAAAAAGTAAATCAATATAGATAAATAATTGATCCAAACATAATCAAAGAGTTAATACATTCTATAGAAAAAGCCTGACTAAATCTATAAACAAAATAAATTATATGATTATTCAGAGATGAAAACATCGAAAAGTAATTGATAATGATAAAACAAAAGAGTCTTACTAATTAAAAATTAAATGTATAAATTAAAAATAAATAAAATATCATCTATTGTACAAGTTTATCCCGCGCCCCTACCTGAAAATTAAATTACCCATAAATATAATGGACAATAAAAATCTCCCAAAAAAAAATAGAACAAACCGGTGGTCATCGGCATTTTTCTGCTCTCTGATCTGCGCGGCCTCCCGGAAGCAGCCGCCTCCTCTGCCTTTTCTTTTCTTCCAGCCGCCCACAAAGTAAAAAAGCTAAAAGCTATTAAAAGTGTATACCCTTTTTGAAAAATATCTTTATCAACTTTTCTATTCAAACTCTTAGAAAAGTCTAAATCTTGTCTAATTTGAAAATAATAAAATTCAATAAAAATTATGAATGTCAGGCCTACATGACAACAACATCAGTTTCAACTTTTTTATTCTATAGGCTGCCATAAAAATACAAAAATAAATATAAAAGCTCAACAATAAAGTCTCAAAAATGTTAAGTGTAAAGTCCAATTATAAATTATCTCTCACCAACCAATAGTGCAATATTTAAGATTTAAAATATTATAAAATTATGCTCAAATATATCTCAGTGTGAATAGATATTAAATTAAATAATATAAATTATATTTAATTATTTCTATTCAAATTTTAACATTTTAATCTAATAATAATGTATTTAGAATGCACTTTCACGCACTCATCGGTACTATATTAAATTTTTTTTTGGGAACCATAGTCTTTTTCTTGTTTCACGTAAATATTGAGTGTAATGATTATACTACATCTTAATTATAATGTGGTGTAACTATTTAATGATACTAACTTTCCACGTAAAATACTAACCGTCACATATTTAAAAAGTGAGGTTCAATAACCTATTTGTTTGCTTATTACCAAACAATTTCACCACGCGATAATACTAACTTAATGTTACTGTTACACTCAATATTTATTCTTATCCCACACATACAATTTAAATGGGAAAAGTGTACAGTATCGGAAAAAAAAATTAGAACAGTAATGCCAATTATAATTTTTTATAGTAAAATTACACTTTTGAAAGGAGAGATTACAGCTGTTTAATGCGAGATGATGATCGGTTACAAACCCCAAGATTGATCATAGACTTTTGATATCAATCCCAATCTTTCGTCATCGAGCACGCCTTTTAAAAATTATAACTTACGTCTCAAAAAAATTATAATTTAACATTAAAAAATTACAATTTTCAATATCCCTGATGGTACAGTCTAGAGGTGTTAATCAAGACAAATTTGAACTCAGTTCAAAAAAAGTTCGACTCGAACTCGACTCGTGTTTTAGACAAATTGAATTTAAATAAATTTTTTAAGCTTGTTTAATCTTAAAAACTCGACTCAAGCTTACAAAACTCGAATTTACACTCGTAAAATTCGGTTTGATTAACACTTATATTACCGCCTTTCCCACTTAATTGGAGGTAGGCCAATTCACACTCGTAACGCCAACCCTCCTGGCGTCCTTTCACAATTCCCACAACAATTTCACGAAAGAACCTTTCAATCCTTCCCGTTTATTCACACACCACACACATTGTACACACGCCCACACCCACACCCACACTTATACATACATACAGCTTTGTGTTGTGCGTGCGTGTTTTTAAAGTGAGAGAGAGACAGAGGGAGTGTGTTCTTCTTTGTAGAGAGAGAAAGCTCGTCGTAGAGTTCGACAATGGAAGGAGAGGAAGTGAGCAACAAACAGATAATTCTGAAGGACTACGTGATTGGATTTCCCAAAGAGTCAGACATGATTCTCAAGACGAGTACTATCAAATTGAAGGTTTCAGAAGGTTCGAATGCTGTTCTGTTGAAGAATCTCTACCTTTCCTGTGATCCCTACATGCGATCTCGCATGAGGAAGATGGAAGGGAGCTACGTCGAGTCCTTCTATCCTGGTTGGGTAAGTCATAATTTAAAAATATTATACTCATTGATGGATTTGCTATTGTATAAACAATTCTTATTTAATCGATGGCTGTGATTGAAAGTCAAAACTGTGAATATTATTCGGGACATTAAAATGGGGATTGTATGTTATTAAAAACTACAAGGGTTAAGTGCAAATTGGTGATTAAAATGTAAAATTAGGCAAATTTGTAGTGATTACAATGTAAATTTGAGTGCAATGAAGACTCATATCCTAAATTTGTGTAAAAAGATAGTAAAAAATTTGATTTGGTATAGATCTTTCCAATGGAAAAAAATATAATTTTTTACAAAAGAAGAGAAACTCAAATTTAAATAAGGACAAACCCCGTACGATCCCAAAATAATATAAAACACTCAAAATAATCTCACACCACACAAAAGTTTAATCGAAAAAATCAAGAATAAAAAAGAACTAAAAAAGACGAAAACCAAATATCAAAGTTAAAAGTATTCTTTCATCAAAAACTTAGGCAAAAGATTTTGCAACTACAAAACATGAAGACCCAAGGTCTTAACCACTAATCAAACTAATAGCTAATAAACTAACTCTATTATATAAAGATCAGATGAATCAAAATTCTATGGTTATGTATGTTAAGTGTATTGTGTGGATAATATGATAAATGACTAGAGATGTGTTTGCAGTGCCTTCAACTCTCCATCTTATATTTTCAGGATACCAGCTGACTTATGGGCCGCAGTCGTTCTGCATGCTTAACTAACAACCATTAATATCCTATCAATAGCATCAGTTAATTAGGTAGGACAACCATTAATAGGTCTGTTTTAGTAAAACAGCTGATTGTTATGTAATCTGAGGTGACCTCAAGTTGATTCAAACACTATGCATTAAAACTATAGAAGCCACTGATTGGCAAAATGTAGAACCATTGGTAGATAAGGAAAAAGGTGATATTGTACAGTGATTTTTGAGCCAACTCAAAAGGCAAATCATTGAGTGTCTACCATAGTCAGGAATTTCAAATACCTCACAGGGAACAATGAGCTTTTATTGTTCTTGAGTTTTGCTCTTGTTGTCATACAGCCTATAACTGGATATGGAGTGGCCAAAGTTGTGGATTCTGGGCTTCCAAACTTCAAAAAAAGGTGCCTTGGCTTGGGGAATGACTGGATGGGAAGAGTACAGTCTCATTTCAAATCCAGCGGTTTGTTTCAAAATTGGAAATACAGATGTGCCACTTTCCTACTATACAGGAATTCTAGGCAAGTTAAATCTTTTTGCAAAACATGCCACTTTTATTCCGGAGATGTTTCTCGTGTTTGTTCCTTCTTTTAAACTTTTTGTCTGTAAGCCTGGCTAAGTTCTTGACAGCTGAGCTCAGTTCCACAGCATTGGAGCTGTGCTCAAGCTTGCCTGGAACTTACTGTTTATAACGTCCCGAACGACTCTTTTGTACAAACCTGGAATATGTTACTGGTAACCAAAGGTAAAAAAAAAAATGACAGAGAAAAAAAGTGCAAACCTTGAGCAACTGAAACCCACCATACTAAACAAGTGAGTACCAATCGGTCTTTAGCCCCATGGTACTGCTCGTCTTGTAAAGTTTTGTTTTTTCAAATTAAAGGTTTAAGTCTCTTTCTTTCCAAAAAAAAAACCTAAACAAGTGAGAGTATGGAGCGAAGCATTATGCCTTTCTGTGTTATTAATACTACGCGGCACACTTCAAAGAAACCAGAGGAAAATAAAAAATCTTGAAGAGGAGAAACTGGGTGGTTCTTTAATTTTCTGGACCTTTTGGGGATGTTCTTGTAATTCTGAAACTTTCTGGGATTTCTTGTAATTTTTGGAACTTTTAGGGAAAATTTTAAAATTTTCTGATTTTACTGGGGATGTTTCTACAATTCTAAAATTTCTGGCAGTATATCTTCTTCTCCGCCTCTCTCGTCTCTGAACAAAGCAACAAGGGGCAGCGATGAACCAGATCTGGATCGACAAGAGCAACAAGGGGGCAGCAATGAAATCGATCCTGAGTGCTATGGAAGACGATTACTGTGCATGCAAGATCCTGCACAATATAAAAAACGAGAACAGATCTCTCCCTTGGTGAACTCGAGTGAGCCAGTTGAGTGACCAACCACGCTGCTTGGAACAGTCTGCGAGGTCCGGTGGTAACCTGGAACGGCAACGGGAGACCCTGGGGGAGCGGAAGAACGATCCAGTAAGGCTGAAAGAGGTTCTTGGAACAAAGAAGAACAAGTTAGAAGGGCGCCGGAGTGTTTTCCGGCGTATCCCCTCCGACGATCTAGTCAGTCTTTGAGAAAGAGAGAGAGGAAGGAGAAAACACTGAGTGTGTATTGTAGTAAAGAGTTTTTTGTTGCATACCCGTCTTGCCTTTTGCAATGAGTATTTATACCTCAAAAGCTCATGATTGCTGTCAGTGTAGTCAGTAGGTGATCATTAGGTACAGGTAGTGTGCGCACTGATTCTGATGAGGAATGTCTTCTCTTCTTAACTGCTTGGGGTCCTGAGCAATCAATGCTGGGTCATCGGGATGCCGACGGTACAATGTACTCCTCTCGGGGAGGATGCAATAAATGCTCTGTATTAGGAGCATTTATTGCCTTTCATTTCCGAGCCTTACCGCATTGAATGCGGTCTCGTCAAGGGAATGGTGTAATTAATCGTTTGCTTTCCCAAGTCGCATGTCAGCAACGGCATGCGGTTTCTCTGTCTTCGATGTGATATCATATGCCACGCGTCCATCCCCCATTGGCTGTGGCCCCTGCATTCCAGTACGTTCTGACACTAATTGTGTAAGACGAGGTCATGATGAATAGCCTAGACTAGCCTAGGCTAATGACCTGTACGTCAATAGCTTATCCTGGAGTAGAGGAAGCGTCCAGGACGGCGTACCTCTCGGCACCGAGGAAAGGCCATCTCGGAACCGAGGGAGGTATACCGACCGAGGTACCATATCAGACCGAGGCTACGTGTTGGTTGTAACTTGTATTGAATGCCATGATCCTATATGACGAGTACCTCGGGGGCGAGGACCTTTATGCGCCGATGGTGCTTGATCTTAGCAACAGTGTTTTGGTAAATACCGAGGACACGTGTCTTCATCATAGAGTATTTCAGAAAAGTCCCATCAACTGCCCCCCAGCCTTCGATCTTCTGACACCGAGGGCACGCGTCGTAAGGAGACGAAGGGTTTCCCAACAACCACAAATGCTTCATCATTGCCTCGAGCCGCTTTCCCCGGCTTAGGATGTCGTGTGCATTAAATGCGCTGTTTCGTTTTTTGCGCCCAATGATGAAACTGCCACTATATAAATGGGGTTCCTCTTGCATTTTCTTGTTTCGCCATTCTGAACTTCCTCAAGAGAGCCTTTTCCTGAATCTTCGCCGGAGATCTCTTTCCTCTTCCATCGTCTACTGCCCATTCTTCCTTAAAGTCTTAAGGTCAGCAGACCCATCGTTGCTTCTGAACTTTCTGGAAGGAGTCGCCTAAAGTTTTCCAGAAAAATCTCCGTTTGGAATTCGGGTGAGTCCTAGTTTCTTTCTTCTTTTCTTCCTCCTATCCCTTTTTGTTTTCCGATGACTGGAGGTGTCTCCGGTTGATACTTAGCGACTAATTCTCGGGAAGCTTCCTCGGGAATTTTTAAGAAAAAACACCCTCCACTTTCTCACTTTCTTAGAGATGCCTCGTCATCGCCCTGCTCTCAAGAATCCTCAGGCTGGTTCTTCGGGGTCAGAAAAGTATAAAGTAAAGGGTGGTGAGCAGATTAATAGGTTTAAGGTCAAGTACGGCATTCTCCCGTGCGTAGACATAGAGGATTATGACTCGGTGGTGCACACTCCTACCCTCGGGGTCGAGGATGCTATGCCCTTTTATACCAAGGCCATAATAGAGGGCGGAATTAGGTTTCATTTACCCCCTTTACTTCTACAATTCCTCTCTCATTTCCGCCTCTTCCCCGGGCAGTGTTGCCTTAACGTCTTCAGAATAATTATGGGGGTTTTAGAGCTCAATAGGCGCCTCGGGGTAAATATTGGGCTGAACGATCTCCTTTTTTGTTATTCCCTCTTGAGAGTCATGCCTCACCAACACTTCTACCTCAAGGCCAGGGACCCCTCCATGTACCTTGTAACTCATCTTCCCGACTCGGACAAAGGGGTACAAGGACGATATTCTTATTTTCAAGGGATCTTGGCAGAGAGGTGTTGGTCCCGAGTATAACGGCTTGTTATGCCCTCTAGAATGGAGAACGACAAGTACGTCGGTTCCTTCGGGTTTATTATTTTGTTCTCTAGATTTCTCATGTTCATGACTACTTTTTTTTTGTTTGTGCAGATATCCCTGCTCGGGAAACAGCTCCTCCCCCTCGGTCGCTGGTGAACTTTGCCGACCTAGTCACGGTTTGGAGATTTACTGGTGACAACGGGTTCGGCCGGGCAGCCCACATCCTGCTGAATTACACCCCCGGGTATAAGAAATTTTCACAGCTTCCTCAGCCTTTTGAGCCTTTGCGGTGGTCTGAACTCTTCGATCAGGCGGCGAGGCAAGAGGTCGAGGAAAACTTGGAAGAAGACCCTGATCGGGCTTCGGAGGCAGAAGTAGAGGGAGTAGTTGAAGAGCTCGGGGTCAGAGAGGACTTTGTTCCTTCGGACGCCGAGGTGGGGACTTCGGGAGGAGATTTGTGGCCGGACTTCCAAGTTCTACAATCTCTAGACACCGAGGACGTTCTCGAGGTCGCGATGTCCAGCACGCCTCGCATTGACCTGGGGTTCCTGAGGCAGAGGCAAGCCCTTGCTGCCGGGAGGGGTCGAGGATCGACCGGCGGCGCCCCATCTGCAGGGACCAGTTCCACCCCATCCTCAAGAGTTCTCAGTCGGGGTCAAGTGCGTGACCGGGATCCTCAGGTAGAGGAGGAGAGAAGGGTCAAACATAGGCACGATGGCCTCGGCAGAGGATCCAGGGCATCTTCCGCTCAGCAGCAAAGCGGGAGAGGCCGTGGGTTACCCCTGCTCCTCCGCAACAGACAGCAACAGCAACAACAACAAACAACGGCAGCAGCAGACTCCCCCTTTCCCTCCGCCGACAGTGGAAGCCGCGGAGTGGAATCCCCGAGCCACCGATCACATGAACCGAGTGATCAGGGTCGATGACTCCATTTTGCTGGATCCTCATGTCGCCAATGCAGTGAGTGAGACACTGCATTTCGAGGCTGACATGGCGGCTCACAGGGGGCGATCAACGAACGTGTTGTTCCGCTCTATCATCCAGAATTCCCTGGTGGTAAGTTCATTTTTGCTTTGGTTTCTTCTCTCTCGCTTTCCATTTTTGTGACACGCCTTTTTTCCCTCCTTTGCAGGCTACCCAACAGATCTCCATAATAGCTGCGCGGTACCATGGGTCTAGGATGGACCTCCAGCGGGCCCGAGAGCAGAAGGAAGAGGCGGAGGGGGCCCTCGCCCGAGCAATGGAGGACGTAGCTGCCAGGGATTCTACCCTGGCGGGGCAGGCTGCTCAAATCGAACAACTCCTCAAGGATGCCGAGTCGGCTAAGGTTGGCGCTGAAAAGCTAAGTGCTGCCCTTGCCGATGCTGAGGGGAGGATCACCGAGCAGACGCGGCGGCTTTCTGCCGCGGAGGAGAGTGCGGTTGGCTCAGAGGAAAGCTGTCTGGCTCTCACCCCGGAGCTGGACAGATCAGCGCGAGGCACTGAACAGGAATGTCGGAGGAGCAACTCCGGGAAGAGTTCGCCGATGACGTGCTCCCTGCTCTTGAGGAAAACAACAAGGAGTTCTTCAAGAAAGGGTGGGACGAGGCGCTCCAGTCTGCTGAATCCCGTCAGACTCCCCGCTCTTCCGATGCACAAGTACGTGCCCTCGGCAGAGATGGAACGGGCCGAAGCAGAGATTG
>CAUOFW020005761.1:0-26129 GCA_963454935.2 Ilex paraguariensis
GTGCCATAGAAAAAAACAATATCAAACCTACCTTGGCTACATAATTTTTTTGCACCCTCTTAAATCAAAATGATGCTTTATTGAAAAAAAAAAATGTGTGGTGAGTAGAGATGGAGTGTAAAATGCACTCACTCATAAACACATGTTAAAAATGAGATGGAGTGTAAAACGCACTCATTCAATAAAAAGTGAGATGGAGCATAAAATGCACTCACCAGAAAAAAAAAAAAGAAAAAGAAAAAAAGAAAGAGGTGTGCCACAATATAAAGGGTAGCTTTTGAATTCTATAGACGTCATTTCTTAAACCCTAAAATCAATGGCCATATTACAACCTAAAGAAAGTCCTTTTTGATTCCAGAAATCATGCATCTGTATTAATTCTATCTTATAAAAGGAGAATGTTGATAATATGTCTAGTATAGTATTGATATCCACTCATGAGATTATATCAAATTCAAATTTTATTCAAATATCTATTCTTCAAATACTTACATGTGCTATTATTTGCTTTGCTAACAATATTCTAATCACATGTAACTTATGAGAATAGTCACTATAACGAATATGTATTATTTGCTGAGTATATTCCAGGAAAGGATTGGCATCAAAACTATCATGAAAGAGGGTAATATTTCTTGAGTGATTTTTGAAACAAAAGAAATCATCACACACACACAAGTTTGTATAAAAATATATAGATATTGTTACAACTAACGTGTGTTACTCTTATAGTGATCAGAAAAAGGAACTATTCTAGCAAGACAGAAAGAATATTGATTTAATTATCTTTTTGAAAAGTATGAATTATAAACTCCTAACTACAGAAGTTTGTAGGTAGCTTCACTGGAAACCTTCACGAGACAAAACTCGTCCACTAGGGATCACCTAGGGGTTTAATGGCTTATTGCATATGCTTAATGCAAACGTGAAAAAATCTACCAAAAAGATTTTACTTCTATTTATGTTTTATTTTGTGTTATAATCTATATTTACTAGGGACAAGTAAAGTTTAAGTTGGGGGTGTGATTAACCCTAACTAGTGTGTAAATAAAATAATTAAGTGATCAATTTTGTAAGATAAAATCGCTAAACATGATGAATTATAGTTTGTGTGCAAAGTAAAGTTTTTAATACTTTATGTGTAAATTTCAGGGTCAAATGCAGAAATAATGGAAAATACAATGCAATTTTGCAAGAGTTGAAAATATGAAGGACTAAGGTGTAATAAAGAATCATGGACAAATCAAAAGGCAACAAGCGGTAGCTCCAAAAGAAGACACCTTGCACTACTACAAGGCTTAACCTTTAGGAAGGTTAAGGTAAGGGTTAGGACCCCTGGACACATAGAAGCTCCAGAACCCGACCAGTGGAAGCCTAAGACCGCGACATCTAGCTCTGCTGCAAGGATCAACATTCCTAAAGGGTGAGAAGGGGGTTAGGACCCCTCCTTGGCTGAAATTTCACCCTCCCCTATAAATAGGGGTCTTGCCTTCATTCTTCAAGAGACTTGAAACATTCCACTCCAAGTACTCCAAGCCTTCACAATACCATTTCAAGAGAAAATTTCCTTCCTACGAAGAAAGCTAGTCAGCCATCAAAGAGAGAAAGAAAAGAGAAAGAAAAAGCCTTTGAAAGCTGGTCCGTTTGTTACTCTGTATTTCTATATTTCTGAAATATCTTTCTATTCGGATGGTTGAACTGCCGCCACTTTTTTTGTCTTGAATGATATTAAGGGTAGTTGTGTTTCAATTGTTCCTTGTGAAAGAAGTTTTATTTTAATTGTAATGAATACTACCCACACTTCTTGCTTGTCTGTAGCAATGGAGCGTGAGTAGTCGTTTATACCCTCCAGTGTGAGGGGAACATATGTATATTACTATTTAGATTATGGAAATGCTGATGTTTTATTTATACATTTATTTATATATGTATTATATGCTTAATGCGTGATATAGTGATGTGTATAATTTTGGTGTTGTGCCTTGGATTATATCATCAGTATATCATAAGACCCGCCAGTCTAACAACCACAGCGTTTCTATCGGTATGGCTTTGCTTCCACCGAAATGCTGAGGAAGTTGACTGATGTGTGGTACAAACCTAAATGATCCTCATGAATGACTTGTCCTTTTGGATTATTAGGGTTGATTATTATTATATATAATTATTATGACAGTCTAACAACCACGATGTTTCTATCGATATAGCTTTCCTTCCACCGGAACGTTGAGGCTGTTTAACTGGCACATCTATACCCAGTGTAGCTTAAGAAGCAGCTGTGTTATAATATATTACCACTAGTGTAGTCTAAGAAGAAACTGTGTTATGGTTTATATATATGCACTTGCAATCATGAGATCAAATGAATAACTCAAGTATTCTTCATAAATGGCTTGTCCTTCTGGTTTGCTTGGGTTATTCAGTTGACATAGATATAACCGGTGTAGCTTAAGAAGCAGCTGTGTTATAATATATTACCACCAACGTAGCCTAAGAAGTAGTTGTGTTATGGTTTATTTACATCAGACCTGCCGGTTGACTTTCTAGCAACATGGGAGTTAATTGTTGTGATGTAGCATTTCGAGTATCTAACCAATGTAATGCACATGGGACCCTTAAACTGAAGGGTATCTTTTATATTCTTGTTGCTAACGCATTTACTTACGCACTTTATTATTTTTGTCATTAATCTGTTTTATTTACGCATTTTATTATCTCTGCACTTTATTTCCGCATTGCTTTTATTTAAATAAACTAGTTATCAAAATAAGCTCACACCACAAGCTATAAAACAATATTCTGCTTCGAACAACACTTTTAATTTATTTATTTATTTTATTTTATAGTCTAAATTACTAAACTCTTCGTGGGATCAACACTTTTTAGTAGTCTGAATTATATTATATTGTACACCCAAGTATAGGTGGTCAAATTATAGTTTTCTAGGTTTTAAGTCCAAGTATCGATCCCACGAAGAGTTTAGTAATTTAAACTATAAAATAAAATAAATAAAAAAATTAAAAGTGTTGTTTGAAGTAGAATATTGTTTTATAGCTTGTGGTGTGAATTTAGCTTGATAACTAGTTTATTTAAATAAAAGCAATGCGGAAATAAAGTGCAGAGATAATAAAATGTGTAAATAAAACAGATCAATGACAGAAATAATAAAGTGCGTAAGTAAATGCGTTAGCAACAAGAATATAAAAGATACCCTTCAGTTTAAGGGTCTCATATGTATTATATTGGTTAGATACTGGAAATGCTACCTCACAACAATTAACTCCCATGTTACTGGAAAGTCAACCGGCAGGTCATATGTAAATAAACCATAACACAACTGCTTCTTAAGCTACGCTGGTGGTAATATATTATAACACAGCTGCTTCTTAAGCTACACCGGTTATATCTATATCAACTGATTAACCCAAGCAAACCAGAAGGACAAGCCATTCATGAAGAATACTTGAGTTATTCATTTGATCTCATGATTGCAAGTGCATATATATAAACCATAACATAGTTGCTTCTTAGGCTACATTGGTGGTAATATATTATAACACCGCTGCTTCTTAAGCTACACTGGGTATAAATGTGTCAGTTAAACAGCCTCAACGTTCCGGTGGAAGCAAAGCCATACCGATAGGAACATCGTGGTTGTTAGACTGTCATAATAATTATATATAATAATAATCAACCCTAATAATCCAGAAGGACAAGCCATTTATGAGGATCATTTAGGTTTGTACCACACATCAGTCAACTTCCTCAGCATTTCGGTGGAAGCAAAGCCATACCGATAGAAATGCCGTGGTTTTTAGACCGGCGGGTCTTATGATATACTGATGATATAATCCAAGGCATAGCACTGGAATTATACACATCACTATATCACGCATTAAGCATATAATACATATATAAATAAACGTATAAATAAAACATCAACATTTCCATAATCTAAACAGTAATATACATATGTTCCCTTCACACTGGAGGGTATAAACGACTACTCACGCTCCATTGCTACAGACAAACAAGAAGTGTGGGTAGTATTCATTACAATTAAAATAAAACTTCTTTCACAAGGAAGAATTGAAACACAACCACCCTTAATATCATTCAAAACAAAAAAAAGTGGCGGCAGTTCAACCATTCGAATAGAAAGATATTTCAGAAATGCAGAAATACAGAGTAACAAAGGGACCAGTTTTCAAAGGCTTTTTCTTTCTCTCTTTGATGGCCGGCTAGCTTTCTTGGTAGGAAGGAAATTTTCTCTTGAAATGGTATTGTGAAGGCTTGGAGTACTTGGAGTGGAATGTTTCAAGTCTCTTGAAGAATGAAGGCAAGACCCCTATTTATAGGGGAGGGTGAAATTTCGGCCAAGGAGGGGTCCTAACCCCCTTCTCACCCTTTAGGAATGTTGATCCTTGCAGCAGAGCTAGATGTCACGGTTTTAGGCTTCCACTTGTCGGGTTCTGGAGCTTCCATGTGTCGAGGGGTCCTAACCCCTACCTTAACCTTCCTAAAGGTTAAGCCTTGTAGTAGTGCAAGGTGTCTTCTTCTAGAGCTACCACTTGTTGCCTTTTGATTTGTCCATGATTCTTTATTACACCTTAGTCCTTCATAGTTTCAACTCTTACAAAATTGCATTGTATTTCCCATTATTTCTGCATTTGACCTTGAAATTTACACATAAAGTATTAAAAACTTTACTTTGCACACAAACTATAATTCATAATCTTTAGCGATTTTATCTTACAAAATTGATCACTTAATTATTTTATTTACACACTAATTAGGGTTAATCACATAAAACACATTCATTCAATAAAAAGTGAGATAGAGCATAAAATGCACTCACCAGGAAAAAGAAAAAAGAAAAAAGAAAGAGGTGTGCCACAATATAAAGGGTTACTTTTGAATTCTATAGACGTTATTTCTTAAATCCTAAAACCAATGGCCACATTACAATCTAAAGAAAGTCCTTTTTGATTCCAGGAATCATGCATCTGTATTAATTCTATCGTATAAAAGGAGAATGTTGATAATATGTCTAGTATAGTGTTGATATCCACTCATGAGATTATGTCAAAATCAAATTTTATTCAAATACTTACATGTGATATTATTTGCTTTGCTTACAATATTCCAATCACATGTAACTTGTGAGAATAGTCATCATAACGAATATGTATTATTTGCTGAGTCTATTCCAGGAAAGGATTGACATCAAAACTATCATGAAATAGGGTAATATTTTTTGAGTGATTTTTGAAACAAAAGAAATCATCACACACACACAAGTTTGTATAAAAATATATAAATAATGTTACAACTAACGTGTGTTACTCTTATAGTGATAAGAAAAAGGAACTATTCTAGCAAGACAGAAAGAATATTAACTTAATTTAACTATGAATCATATGAGCTAGTCTTCCTAACTTAAAATTTTCATACATGAACTAGTTTAAAACACAAACAAATTTAAAACATATAAATATATTCAAAATATAGAATAATTTGAAGTGCAAGTGCATAAAGTAAAAGTGCATAATGTAAAAGATGAGTGAAAGAAAACAAATTGTTTTGTAGAATCTCCAGTCTGTTTAGGAAGTAGAAGACCCTTCTTCGAAACGATCTCGAAGTAGCTTCAAAATCTCAGCTTGGTTTTGTTCATATTCATCTATGCGTTTGTTGATCTGAGTAATATTGTTCTCCACCTCTAGTAAGATGCATCTATTAGTTTTGCCATCCATTGGGATGTATGGTTGATTATCTTGTAATTGCTGCTCTTGTGATATGAATTCTTCAGGTACCCAAAATGGTTCCTCTTCTTGTGGTGAGGGTATTCCTTGTTGGTTTTTCAATTGTCCTCCATGACTCTTTTTTAATGAAGTTTTCTCCAATACTCCAGGATGATGCACTGTTGACCATATTGGATTGATGATCACACCTTCATTCCTGCATAACTGAGAAACTAACATAGCATATGGGAGTGTGAGTTTCTTTCTATCCACAGTGAGTATCATTTGATCTATGATTAAGTTTGGCAGGTCAATTGTGTGTCCCATCCCAAATGCATATAAAAAATAAGCCTGCTCAATAAAGATTTAATTCTTTTGAGCTCGAGGTAACAAATTGTACACTGTTATCATATTCAGAATCCGGTATTTGTCTGTTAGCTCTCATTGTTTAATGTAATTATTTGGGCGTCCCTAAACAAATTGTGAATTTTCTGTTAATTCTTTTCCTACCTTATGCAAATCAGGTAATTCAGTGTACGGATATTGTGGGTTGGGTGGTCTTTGCATGGGGTTAAAGAAATTGGCTATAGTAGTCGGTGTAACATGAAAAACTTTACCCCGTACAAATACACGCAATTGTTTTTTCTCTTTAATTTTAGCATTAATGTAAAATTGCCGAACTAAGCAGTCATAAGCAGGAACAGATAACCTAACATAATGTAACCATCCTCTTTCATGGAGAATTTGTCTTATTCCTAAGTTCTCAAAATCTTCATATATTACTGTTCTTTCATAAATAATAGTTTTAGTTAGAAAATTAACATCATACCAGAGCTGTTGGTCCAAATTTTCAAACATCACCTCATTGAAGATACTTCCCAATTGAGGTTGTTGTGGGGATGCCTCAAGTTGCGGAATTCGATCCCTTCGTGCTTGGCTTGAAGACCTTCTTGTTTGTTGTCTTGAATCCATATTTTTTTCTTCATTGGTTCCTGATTTGTAACTTCAGAATGCTACTCTGATTTTTTGGAATTCTGCTCTTTTTCCTGTATTTCCTGCAATTTACAAAATTAAATAGTCATTCTAAAAAACTTTGTTAACCACTCTTTTTTTTTCTTGTAAAAAAATTGGTGGGTTTTTAATGTTTATTTGTTGTTGAATATTTACTGATTTTCCTATTTCATCCTATAGTTATTTACATTTTATATACATTCACAAAATTATACATCTTATTGATCATATTTAGTCAGTATCAGAACTATCTGGCTCAGTAATAGTAGTGACACGGTTAACTTCACTTCTCACGTATCTTGTTAACATTGGGGTAGAATAGGATGGCGCCTCAGGATAATCCTTACTCTGCCCATACCTAATCCACCGTAAATGATTAGACGCTCGTCCTGAAATTGGTTCCGCACACTTATTATATTGTCTCAAATGTTCTGTACGACCACATTTTACGTAAGCACAAAGACGATTTGCTCGTCGATGTTTAGCATATGTACTTTTTCCACAAAGGAGTCATGCTTGGCTTTCGAAAATCTCTAAATTTCTAACATATCTAGCTTTTTGCATGATCAACGTATGTATATCTTTCAGAAAATGATGTAATAAAACAAAATTTAACCAAAATAATTTTTCATCCATTAATTTTTTTTTTTAAAGATAACTCAAAATATTATTGAAAATTGACTCACTATACAGTTCTTTAACGTCTACCAGTCACAAAGACGGACATAACTTCTTAAATTACAATTACTATTTTAAACACAAACAGTATTTGAAATGTAATTACAGAAATAGCCATCACTTATAAAAACCAGGAATCTGTTGTCTTTCAGAGATTGTGATATCTGGCTTTTACACAGGAAATTTAATCTGTGAAATAAATTATACATAATTAGTATTATTACTTACAAACAACTAACAATATCTTTTTAGTGCATATAGACTGGATCAAAAAGCAGAACATAAGTCACATTTTGTGTGAATCCATCATAGTATGACTTAAGTCTTTGTCCATTTACTTTGAAGATAGTCCCAGTTACTGGATTTTCAATTTCAATTGCCTTATAGTCGAAAACTTGCTTGACTATATACGGTTCTGTCCATCTAGATCTTAGTTTTCCAGGGAATAAACGAAGTTTTGCATTATATAACAGAACTTTTTGAGATGGTATAAAAGATTTTCGCACAATATTCTTATAAGCTTCATTTCTTAATTCTTCTAACTCATTGATTTGAAGTTTACGTGATATTCCAGTTTTATCCATATCAAAATTCATCATTTTGATTGCCCAATAAGCTCTATGTTCTAATTCTACAGGCAAATGACACGGTTTACCATACACTAACCGATAAGGAGACATTCCTAGAATAATCTTATATGCAGTACGGTAAGCCCAAAGCACATCAGTCAATCTTAATGACCAATCCTTATGATCTGGATTTACTGTCTTTTCTAAAATGTATTTTATTTCCCTATTAGCTAATTCAGCTTGGCCACTTGTTTGTGGATGATACGGAGTGGATATTTTATGTGAAATTGAGTATTTTTTCATAAGATTTTCAAAAACTTTATTACAAAAATGTAATCCACCATCACTGATGATTGTTCGAGGAATTCCAATTCTGGATAAAATATTTTCTTTTAAAAATTTGATCACTGTTCTGTGATCGTTATTTCTACATGAAATTGCCTCTACCCATTTAGAAACATAGTCAACTGCAACCAAAATATATAAATATCCAAAAGATGGAGGAAATGGTCTCATAAAATCGATACCCCAACAATCAAAAATTTCAACAGTTAAAATAGGGTTTAAAGGTATCATATTTCTCTTTGAAATATTCCTCATTCTTTGACACCTGTCACAATTTAAACAAAAGATATGAACATCTTTAAAAAGTGTTGGCCAATAAAATTCGCACTGCAGAATTTTAGCAGTGGTTTTCTTTGCAGCAAAATGACCTCCACAAGCTTCAGAGTGACAAAACTGAATTACCTGATGAATTCCATGATTAGGCACACATCGTCTTATTATTTGGTCTTTACAGTATTTAAACACATATGGATCTTCCTAGAAAAAAATACGTGCCTCACTTAGGAACTTATTTCTATCAGACCAAGAATAATTAGAAGGAATAGTACTAGTAGCTAGATAATTGGCTATATCTGCATACCATGGTACTTCGGTAATTCCTAAAAGTTGTTCATCTAGAAAGGTTTCTCAAATCGGAATTGGTTCCTCTTTTACTTCATAATTTAATCTTTACAAATAATCCGCTACCAGATTCTCTACTCCTTTCTTGTCTTTTATGATAAGATCAAATTCTTGAAGTAATAAAATCCATTGTAGGAGACATGGTTTAGCTTCTTTCTTAGTAAGCAAATATTTTAAAGCTGCATGATCTGTAAATACTACAATTGACGATCCAACCAGATATGATCGAAATTTATCTAATGCAAATACAACAGCAAATAATTCTTTTTTTGTGGTTGAATAGTTCATTTGTGCATCATTTAGAGTTTTGCTTGCATAATAAATAACATAATTTTTCTTTTCTTTTCTTTGACCTAATACAGCTCCTACTGCATAATCACTTGCACCACACATTAGTTCAAAAGGTAGAGACCAATCAGGAGGTTGCATAATAGGTGCAGAGATAAGCATGGTTTTTAATTTATCAAATGTTAATTGACATGCATCATTCCATTCAAAATTTATATCTTGACATAAGAGATTACAGATTGGTCTTGATATTAAACTAAAATTTTTAATGAATCTTCGATAAAATCCAGCGTGACCCAAAAAAGACCGGATATCTTTTACGGTTTTTGGTGAATGAAGATTAGCTATTAAGTCAATTTTTGATTTATCAACTTCAATTCCTTTTTGAGAAACTATGTGACCTAAAACAATACCTTGTGTAACCATAAAATAACATTTTTCCCAATTTAAGACATGGTTTGTTTCTTCACATATAATAAGTACTTTTTCAAGATTTTCTAAACATAAGTTAAATGAATCACCGTATACTGAAAAGTCATCCATAAAAACTTCTAGATAGCGTTCTACCATATCACTGAATATACTTAGCATGCAATGTTGAAAAGTAGCTGGGGCATTACATAACCCAAAAGGTATTCTTTTATAAGCAAAAGTTCCAAACGGACTTGTAAAAGTAGTTTTTTCTTGATCATCTATTGCAATTTGAATTTGATTGTAACCAGAATATCCGTCTAAAAAACAATAATATGCATGCCCAGCTATTCTTTCCAAAACTTGATCTAGGAATGGTAACGGAAAGTGATCCTTTCTTGTGAGAGAGTTTAGTTTTCGATAATCAATACATACACGCCAACCTGTGACTGTACGCATCGGGACTAACTCATTTTCTTGATTTTTTTATGACTGTTACACTAGATTTTTTTGGAAGTAC
Organism: Ilex paraguariensis; assembly: GCA_963454935.2. Lineage (NCBI taxonomy): Eukaryota > Viridiplantae > Streptophyta > Magnoliopsida > Aquifoliales > Aquifoliaceae > Ilex > Ilex paraguariensis. The sequence goes on from CAUOFW020005761.1 coordinate 10,185, forward strand.
TTGTGTAGGACTAACCCATTCACTATCAGATATAGGATAAATAATATTAGCATCTAACAGTTTTAGAACTTCAGCACGAACTACTTCCTTTAAGTGAGGATTTAATCTTCTTTGCATTTGACGGGATGGTTTAGCGTCATCTTCTTGATAGATACAATGAGTACACAGAAGTGGACTTATACCTTTTATATCTACTATTGTCCATTCCATAACGCTTTGATGATTTTTCAAAACTTTTGTTAGTTCTTTTTCTTGAATTTCAGATAATTTTGACGATATTATAACTGGATATATTTCCTTTTCTCCTAGAAAGACATATTTTAAATTGGTTGGAAGAGGTTTTATGTGAAACCTGGAAAAAAATTTGAATTTTTTTCTGAAAAAAAGGGCAAAATGGTAATTTTCCATCCTAATGCATATTTAAAATACATATTTTTATAGAGCTCGGATGAGACAATGGACCTCACTGTTGGATTCGCATCGCGAAACCTAGTTGTCCTGTCAATTTTTGTCGAATTTCGAGATAGTTGAGTGTTTTGCGTTTTTCGAGGCGTCGCGTTTGATGATTCCCAAAAATGAAATTTTAATAAAAATTTTGAAAGATAAAAAATATTTTAAATAAAGTTCATATGAAATATTTTGAGCTTAAACCGGTACAAAATAAATCATTTCGGGGGCAAAAACGAACCCGAATTAGTGAGGGACACGTGGCGCGACCCGGGCCAAGTATTAGAAAGTATAAATAGGGGCTAAATCAGATATTTTGCTGAAGGATCTCTGCATTTCAGCTGGTTCCAACATGTGAGAGAAAGAGGGAGAGAAAAAGGGAGAAAACAAATCCTCCTTCGCCGATTCTCGGAGTTCCGTCGCTCAGATCAACTCGGACCAAGAGTCAAAGTTCATCTCCTCGACGAGGGCTACGCGTACATACCAAAAAGAGTGGATTTCACCGAAGATTCAAGAGGAGAGTTTGGGAAAAATCAAAGCTTTGAGGTTGATTTGGTGTTATAGAAGTTCTTACACTTCTATTGAGGTAGGGTTCCCTCCTACCTTGGTTTTATTCTTACCTTAAGTGGGCTTTTAGTGGCTGAAATTGGTTTATATGTGGGCTGTCCAAATGGACTGTTTTGGGGCTGTTTTGTGCACTAATTAAGGGTTGTTTTGTGCACTAATTAAGGGTTATTTTGTGCACTAATTAAGGGCTATTTTGTGCACTAATTAGGGACTGTTAAGGGGCTGAATTTGGGCTGTTTAAGGGGCTGTTAAAGGGCTGAATTATGGACTATTTTTAGGCCATGTTAAGGACTGAAATTGTGACTGTTTTTGGACTGTTTTTGCGGACTATTTTTAGGCTATTTTGTGGGCTATATACGAGCTGTTATATGGTGGTTTGTATGGGCTGTTTTGTGGTTTAGATAAGAGCCGTTATGTGGGCTATTACATGGGTCGTTATGTGTTATATTATGCCTTAATGATTAGGTGTGTTATTAGCCTAAAAGTTGTGATATCACTTGCCTATGATTATGAAAGTGAAATTATGGTTTTATGACATGATTTATGATTGGGAATGCAATTGTTGGTATATGCATGTTATGATATATTGAATTTGTGACAAATATGGTATCTATATGCTTAGAACATAACTTATCATGATATGTTAAGATTGTTCATATGTCATTCATAGCATATTGAACATTGTATCATTGTGCATAGAGGCATCACATTCATGGGCATAAGTTATGAGTGTGGGTGTGTGAGATGCATGGTTGATCAAACACCTTGTTTGGTGGTTGGTATATGGGTTCAGGAAAAAGTGGATCGAAGATCCTCTTTGAGTCGCATAGTTGCATGGAAGAAAACTTGTGTCGGGTATAGCAAGTAGGGCTAGACTCTCCCTCAGGTGCAAGACCCGGTGACTTGGCTATACACTCCCCTGTGGTGAAATTCTGGAAAAGTGTAGTATGGTATACGGAACCGGCGGTATAAAATCCAAAATCCGTTGCCCGACAAGACACAAGATTTTGAATTATAAGAAAATACTCATTAAATGAGTACCATCCAATAATGATCTGATTTATAAAACACATGATTTTTTATTTAAAGCGATCATTGGATGTATTTCCGTCGAAGACAGGTCATTACACATTGGCATTGCATTGTGTTGTGGAATCAGTGAGGACTTGGGTTTAAGTGCATGAGTGAGTATCATCTTATTTCATAGCATGACATGGTTGCATTTCAACATTGAATACATATTCTTGCATGAATGGTTGTTAAATGTTAAATGTTGCTTATACACATTGCATATGCATTTAAAGTGGGGAGTAGCCCTAGTAGGAGTTTTTCTCTACTGGGTGTTGGCTCACCCTATACGGGAAACATTTCAGGTACGGGTCATACGTCGAGGGAAGACACTTACTCGGGCACTTAAGGAGGAAGAAAAGCAGACTTGTGGCTTTCAATCCATTTCTTTTGTAAAATTAGACTTGTAATTAAATTTTGTCATGTAATGTGTAAAGGAATTGTGATAGAATCTATATCGACTATTTTAATATAATCTTGCATGTTTGTATGAATATGAGTAATTGGACCCAGTGTGGACAATGTTTACTTATAAATGGACTCGGTGTGGTCATTGTTGAATATAGGACCTCGGATGAGTTTGTTATTATATAATGCACAGGTTGTGTTTTGAGTAGAATTCTCCTTACAAAGGGGACTCTGCCCAAATTTTTAATAAAGTATGGACCTCGGTAAATGGGGCATAACGTTGAGATATTGAGTTACTCGGTATCCACGGGCATTCCGCGGGTTGATGAGTAATCAACGGACCCCCGGATTTTGGGGTGTCACATTTAATTCTGGCTTAAAAACTTTGACATTGGATTCTACAAGTTTTGGTAACAATTCTTCGCACTATAGATCCTTTGTGGATGTATTTTCAGATTTGGTTTCAGGTACTGATTCTAATGCCAATAATTCATTTTGCAGAAAATTCTTTTCAAAATATATGTGACTTAATGTCTCAACACGGTTTACTTCATATGGTTCTTCTTCGTCTTCTTCTTCTTCTCTAGGTCGTTTTGTACTTTTAAAAATATTTAGTTCCAAGGTCATGTTTCCAAATGATATTTTCATGATTCCATTCCTACAATTAATCAATGCATTTGATGTAGTTAGGAATGGTCAACCTAAAATTATAGGTATATATTCAAATGAACATTCTTGACAACATGGCTCCATGTCTATAACAATAAAGTCTGCTGGAAAATAGAATTGATCAACTTGGACAATCACATCTTCCATAATTCCTCGTGGAGTTTTTATTGATCAATCTGCTAGTTGTAGTTTAACATTGGAAGGTATTAATTCACTTAATTGTAATTGCGTATATATTGAATATGGCATTAAATTACAACTGGATCCCAGATCTAGTAGGGCTTGGTTCATTCTATAATTTCCAATGAGACATAAGACTATAGGACTACCCAGATCCTTATACTTAAGAAGTGTGTCTTGATGTATTATAGTTGTAACGCCCCAAAAACCCCCTTGGGTGACATTACATTCTAAAAACCATTCACCCCATGAGAGCATTACGTAAATTCATCACGACGAAAGTTCATTCATCAACCATTCATATTTTAACAAAATTTGGGCAGAGTCTTCTTTGTACGGGGAGCTTTACCCAAAACACAACCTGTACAATTATATTACAATTGACCACACCGGGTCCACATATGCATAACTATTGACCACACCGGGTCTATTTATCCATCATAAAATAAACTTTCATTCATCATATGTCATATCCACAATGCCATCCCAAAAGAATAGGCCAAGTATGACAAATATATTCCCAAAAGAATTAAATTACACTTGCAGTGAAATAACAAAATACTAGACTTTACATGATTTCAAAATAAACTCTCTAGTCTAGTACAAAAGAAATATAACTCTAGGCATCTAGTTCAGGACCCCCGTTCCCCTCTAGGGGAGCTTCCCCATGCACTGGTTCATCTACTTGTAACTCCTCCTCATAGACGAAATCTGAAAAGATATTATTTGTAGGGGATGAGCACTAAGCTCTGTAGCAACATTCCTTCCATACTCATACAAGGTTTAGAAAACAAGTAAAACAGTTCGGTCTTATTTTCCAAAATATCATATAATATTTGAAGTAAAACCGTGACATTTGAAACAGATCTCAAGTTTAAACATTCGCAATAATTTAAATGAACAGTAAATTCAAGTCACAATGAGCAACCATAACCATTTCCAACAAGTTCTTGTAGAGTCCCACACCTCCACAAGCTCTTGTGGGAAATGCAATAGTAACACCATAATACAAAAAGGAACGCTTATTCCACCATCGATTATTATATTTCCTTTGGCAAGTGGCATACTTAAAAGTAAACTCCACCCCCTTCAAGTCTTTGTTTCCCATAACCGCATACTTACAAGTAACCACGGTCGTTAGATGTCCTTTTAGGTAGGTAGCATACTTACAAGTAACCTCTACCCCCCCTTGAAGTCTCCCACACATAACCGCATACTTACAAGTAACCTCGGTTCATAAATATCCTCTTTTGGTAGGTAGCATACTTACAAGTAACCTCTACCCCCCTTGGTGTCTCCCACACATAACCGCATACTTACAAGTAACCTCGGTTCATAAATATCCTCTTTTGGTAGGTAGCATAATTACAAGTAACCTCTACCCCCCTTCAAGTATTCCACACTTAACCGCATACTTTACGAGTAACCTCGGTTCATAATTATCCTCTTTTCATACCAACAATCACATACAAGATAAAATTCACAAATTTCCCTCAACAAGCAACCATTATCAAAATCCCCAAATTTTATCATGCGACAATCCAAATAACCAATTAAGAAAAATACAAGAGATCACCACCACATCATTTTCATTACTCACACAAAGCACTAAAGTTCTCAAAACCAAGCTTGAGCAAATGTAGAAAGAGAATTCCATATTTCCCCAAAAACTAGGGTTTTAAAGCTATAAAAGAAGTTTCATGGGTAATCAATCCTAACTTTGTTTAAGACATGCCATAATTGCAAGAAAACCAAGAAACAAGGAATTCCTAGCAAATACATACAAGTATGAGTCAAAACATATATATATATATTAGCCTTAGCCTCAATGGACAAGCATGGAAGAAAAACCCCTACCTTGAATCAAAGTTTCAAACCAAAAACCCAAGCTCTAATGACCTCCTTTCTCCCTTTCTTCCTTTCCTCTATCTTCCCCAAGGGTGCTAAGGGGTTTGGGGGTGAGAGATGTGAGAAAAAATGGAAGGAAATGGGCTGGATTCTGTGTTTTAAACACAGTAGTCCGCGCAATTCACTGTTCATGGCTAAATTTTGAGTTTTTTCCAAAATTACAGTTTTGCCACTAGAAATCTCCAATTTGATCCATACGACTACTCTAAGGTTTTTCGACGTTCCGGATTCATTTTTAATGTTATTTTAACCTAAAAACATTGATTTTTATGATTTATTTCAAAACTAAAATAAATTCACACTTGGAACATTAAAATTTCTATTTTATTCCTTCGAACTACTATAGGTGATATCCTTACGATTTTAATATATATATGGTTTATTCTTAAGTCATTACATATAGAAGAATCACTAAACAAGTACATTAATATATTAATGTAAACATATGGGGTTTTACACCTTCAAGGTCTAATAAGAAAGCACAACCCTTTACTATCCAAGGAGCACCATTGTGCAGATTTTTGATCAACTTCATAGAATAAACTGATTTGACTCAGTTATTTCTAGGAGGTGTAAGCTATATGGTTGGAAAGATATACAAGTTAGGGTCCTAACAAAAATAACGGTACACAATTCGGACTTTCCAATAAAGAGTTATGATGAAATTAGCGAAAGGTAGTCTGCCGGACAGATTTTTGGACAGTGTAGACACTACTTCGTAATATGGACATAACTCCTTCCTCCTAGTATTGAGATGATTCAAGGTGATATGGAATCCTAAGAGAGAGATCTACAAATTTCATGTTTTAAGTTTTGAGAGATATGGACTGCATCAAGGTCGAAATCGAGCTTGATGTTACAGCCAGTGCACTGTTCATCCCTTTTTCATTCTACCAAATTCAAACACACATCACTACACATATCCCCATTTTTACAACAATTATTTACTATATATCTATATACATATATAAAAGAAAATGCGGGATGTTACAATAGTATTAACTTGTTCAGTTGAAAATGATTTCTTTGGTACATTAGTTCTTTTTTTGATTGTACAAAGATCCTTTAAAAATTTAGCGCAAACTGGAACTCGTTTTATTGCATCCAACAAAGGAAGGTTAATTTTTACTTGTTTAAATAACTCAAGAATGTCATATTGATCTTTTTCAGATGAAAGTTTCTTGACTCTTTGATGAAAAGGTAAAGGAATAGGACATGGAGGATGTTTTTCACTTGGTGTTTCTGATTGTTTTTCAATTAAAGGTTCAGGTTCAAGTGGTTCGTTTATAGGAATTTCCTTCCGTATTTGTTTTGGAATCTTAGGTTTAATAGTTTTATCAATTTTCTTACCACTTCTCAATGTCGTGACTGCTTGTACTTGACTTGGTGAGGCTTCAAATGATACAAAATTAGTTTGATTTTGACTTTGTGGAGGTTTAGGTTGAGATGAAAACTTCCCTTTTTCTGTAGTACTTAAAGACTGAGTCAACTTAGCTAGATGACTTTTAATATCTTCAATACTCTCTGAAGTTTGAGATTTAAAATCGTTGAATGCTTGATTTGTTTGAGTATTGAAATTCATTTGACTCTGAATAAATTGATTCATAGTGTCTTCCAGAGTTCTTTTCTGTAGAGGTAGATATGGTTGATATTGTGGTTGATTTTGTGGCTGTTGTAGACCTTGTGTTTGATTTATAGGTTGTGTATTTTTCCAACTAAAATTCGGATGATTTCTCCATCCTGGATTGTAAGTTTCAGAATATGGATTCAAATAAGGCTTATTATTATAGGTTGGAACATCATTTGATTGTTCAATTAAAACTTCTTTGAATGCTGGTATAGTTGGACATTCTCCAGCAGGATGTCCTGACAACGCACAAATTTCACATATTTGGTCAGTAGAGGTAACAACAGATACTTGCTTAATTTTTTTCATTTCCAAAGCCTCTTGTTTTCGAGATAAATTAGTCATTTTTGCTCTTAACTCATCATCTTCTTTTAATACATATTTTCCTCTTTCAGATGTAGATGACTTATTTTCTGCAATGTTTGAAGAAGTCGAGTCCCACATTTGGGAACTCTCCGAAATAGTATCGAAAAATTGAAATGCTTCTTCAGGGTTTTTATTCATAAACTCTCCTTGAGCCATCATTTCAACAAATTGTCACATGACAGATGGAAGTGAATCATAAAAGAAACTAACTAAAGTCCAGTTTTCAAATGCTTGATGTGGACAACCTTGGAGAAGATCTTTAAATCTTTCCCAACATTGATAAAAAGTTTCTTTTTCTTTTACAACAAAATTCATTATTTGGCGTCTTAATGCATTAGTACAATGCACAGGAAAAAACTTTTTAAAAACTCAGTTTGTAAAGCTTTCCAATTTGTGATAGAATTTGCTCTTAAATAGTTAAGTCATAGTTTAGCTTTATCTTTTAACGAGAAAGGAAAAAGTTTTCATTTAATCATTTCATAATTATCTTGCAAATTTCTACAGACTTCTTCAAATTCTTTCATATGAGCATAGGGATTTTCAGTTTCTAAACCATGGAACTGTGGTAGTAACTGTATAGTTCCTGGTTTAATATTAATATTTGGAGCGTCTATTGGAAAAGCAAAACATAATGGGACATTAGGTCTTGTAGGATGTAGATATTTTCTTAATGGTCGAACATTTTGAACTACTTCCTGTTCTCTTTCTTCTTGTTGTCTTGGTGCATTTTGTGTCATACTTAAGTTGAATGATTCTTGTGTAGATGTAGAAGAAGATGATGAAGGAGTGGATTGATTTACAGAACCTACAGATGAATGAACAGACATAGACTAAAAACAAACAAGCAAACTATAAACATATAAAACAAGTATACACCTAACACTTTTAATTTTTTTTATTTATTTTATTTTATAGTCTAAATTACTAAACTCTTCATGGGATCGATACTTGGACTTAAAACCGAGAAAACTACAATTTGACCACTTATACTTGGGTATACAATATAATATAATTCAGACCACTAAAAAGTGTGAATCAGTAGTCATATGGATCAAATTATAGATTCTTAGTGGTAAAATCGTAATTTTGGAGAAAATCAAAACAGGCTGTGAATAGTGAATTTCGGGGTTGAGGAGTTTTAAACCCCATTTTCATCCCATTTGCCCTCATTTATTTCACTCCACTCTCACCCCCACACCTCTTGGAACCCTAGAGAGCATTAGAGACGAAGAAAAGAAGGAAAAAACAAGAGATTTAAGGGTAGATTCAAGATCAAAGCTCAAGTTATTCCTACAAACTAAGGATTCAAGGTAGGGGTTTTCTCTCATTCACTTACATTGAGGCTAGGGTATTTATATATGTACGTTTTGGCTATCAATGGTATATATATATATGCTATGGAATCATCCTCTCTTAGGTTTTTTTGCAAGGATTTTATGTTTTGAACAAAATAGGGTTTAATACCCATGAAATCTCCTTTCTAGTTTTAAAACCCTAATTTTTGGAGAGTGATGTATTTCCTTCCTAAATGCTTTCTTTATTATGGATTTTGAAACCTTAGTGCTTTGTGTTGGATAGAAAAATGATGTTACTGTGATCTCATGTATTTTCTTAGTTGATTGTGAAATTGTTACATGATATATTTTGGGGATTTTGGATAGATACTTGTAAATTGAGATAAATGTTAGAATTGTATGCTTGGTTGGGTTGTTTGTGATGCACATGAGTGAGAGGTTCCTTGTAAGGATGCTTACCCCTTCCCAAGAGGTTCTCGGTAAGGATGTTTAGGAAACAATGTAGTGATTGGTAAGAGGTTTCATGTAAGGATGCTCATCTATTCTCAAGAGGTTCCTGGTAAGGATGTTTGAGAATCAAAGGTGACCTAAAAGGGGGTGGAGGTTACAAAAAAGTAACCCACCTATCGAAAGAATTGTTGGGAATTGGTTATGGCAATTAATGATTATTATTTGTATGTGGTGCTCGTTTATTCATTTAAGCAATGTTTTTAAATAAATTTGAGATCCTTTTTAAATGTCACTGTTTTATTTCAAATTATGTATGTACGTTATGTTAAAATTGAGACCGACCATTTTAAATGCTTTTCTAAACCTTATATGGGTTTGGAAGAATTTTTCTACAGAGCTTCGTGCTCACCCCCTATCGCTAACATTTTTCAGATTACCCACTTGAGGAGGAGGACGTAAGGGTCGAGGAGCCCGCTACTTGGGAGACTCCACTGGACGGGAGTGTGGATCCCGAGGTAGACACATAGAGTGGCCTCCTTTCCTTTTGTACTAGACTAGGACATTCTTTTGGAACATTGTGTAGTCTAGCTTCTTTTGTTTATTCCGCTGCACTTCTTTAATTAATTTTTGAGATGTAATAGCCATGACTTGGGCTTATTCTTTTGGATAATGTTGTAAATATTCATGGATGACAAATGAAATTTTGTTTCTTAAGGGATTATATTAGTGTTCTCATGATATAAATGGTTTTAGAATGTAATGCTACCCGAGGTGTGTTTTGGAGTGTTACAGAATAGATATTGTTTCTGGATTGTTGCATGTGCACATTTCATATGCATTTAGATTGGCGAGTAGCCTCTGTAGGAGATACTCTATTGAGCATGGCTCACCCTATACAAAAAAATATTTCAGGTGGGAGATACACGCCGTTGGACGGTGCTCATCCAGGGCTCTAGTGACGAAGAAAGGCCGACTAGTGGCTTTTAGTTCTTTTTTTGTAAACTTTTGCAAAGTTAGTTTTTGGGCATGTAATATATGTAAAAGAATTGTAATCAAACTTATATGAACTATTTTTAATATAACCTTGCATGTATCTATATGAGTATGGATAAATGGACCCGGTGTGGTCAATGTTTACTTATAAATGGACCCGGTGCGGTCATTGTTTTATATTGGGTCTCAGATGGGTCATGTGAATGTATATTGCACAGGATAGATTTTGGGTATAGCTCCCCGTACAAAGGAGACTCTGTCCGAATTTCGTTAAAATTATGGAACCTAGTAAATGGGGCATAACGGCGCGATATCGAGTTATTCGGTATCCACGGATATTCCGCGGGTTGATGGGTAATCAACGGACCCCTAGATTTTGGGGTGTCACTATTCGAGCCCTCCACCAGCTCATATAACACATGCAATGCCATGCGTATAAATTCGGACGTTCCAAGCCCTCGCCATTGATGCTACTCATCCAATGACCATTTATCAAAATTTAGGGTCTTTCTTGGGTGGGTATTTTATGGCCATTTCACCAAGGGACTACCAACCCCCATGGCGATTCGAGGACATTTCACCCCAAGCTCTGCGTATGCCTCCACACTTTTTTCAGAATTTTACCTCAGGGAAAGTGCGTGAATCGAGTAACCAGACCTTGTATTCGAGGGAGGATCTATCCATTCTTACTACATCCAACCCTTGTTTTCAATGCAACCCATACGACTTAGTCGAACCCAGGTCCAAACTTTTCGAGTACATGTATTCACCCACCAAGAATAGTATTTGATCAAATCTATGCACACACACCTACACTCATGTAAAATGCCCACGAATGTAATGCTTCTCATGCATATACATATGCAATGTACAATTATAATTATAATTACAATTTCATGTTCATCATATCATAAGCATATCATGAACACATTTCATTTCTACAATGTTAATTATATCATAAGCATATAGTCACATTCCACAATATCCACCAAGCATGTTATATCATATTCATATAAATAACATACTTAATCATTCATAGGCATTAATTAAAAACCTATTAAGCACAAAGAATATATAAACACATATCATGCCCAAATCATCACATTATCCATGAAATTCTCAATCAAGTAATTTCATCAAACCCATTCATACAAGAATTGATTTTAGCATTTTCCTATTCCCATTTCACTCTCCAACATTCTTAGGTATGTGTTATACATGTGATTTCATCTCTAACACACTACCCATTTCATATTTCAATCCTAAGTTAGAAATAAACCTAGTTAAGAAAGAAACTCTACCTCTTGAAGCGTAATACAAGTAGTACATGCTTCAAATCACCCAACTCTAGCTTCAAAGGCTTGATCCTGAAAATATTGATCTCGACACTTCGACAAAAATCATGATCTTTGGTACGTACTTGTAGCTCTCGCCGCATAGAATAACTTATATTCTTGGCCCGAAGCAATTTGACGAACAGAGAGCCGTAGATCACAAGGAGAAGCTTGAGATTCCTTGAGTTTCTCTCTCATCTTTCGCTCTCTCTCTCTCTCTCTCTTTATATATATATATATATATATATATATCAGAAATAAGTTGAAAAAATGGGGAGAAAATATGATTTTTCTCGTCCATTTTCCCCTCCAAATACTTGACTCTCATTAAGCCACACGCGTCACCTTTTTCTAATCTGATTTCGTCTCGAATCAATTAAATCTTGTCCCTTTTTATATTCAATATATTTTATTTGAACTAAATTTAAATTATTTCTCATGTTTCTCAATTAAATTCTAATTGCATTTATTTTAGTCAAGCGGCGTCCGATTGCATCGTAAATCGTAAAAAATTTGACTGTCTCAAAATTCAACAAAAATTGACTGGGTAGGTAGATTTCGTGAGATGAATCCAATGATGAGATCCGTTTCGTCAATGGTGAGTTCAAACATGAGTTACAAATTTTGACTTTCAGATTTGCGTACAGGGGACCATTTCACCCCCTATAAATACTTAAGGACGCCTTCATTAGCCCCATTTTAACATTTATAACCCTAGAGTGGCTTAGAGAGCAAGAAATAAGGGGAAAACACAAGATCAAGGGGATTTTCACATTGAAGAGGATCAAAACTTCTAGTTTTTTTTTCAAGAGTACCAAGGAAGAAGAAAGGTAGAGGTTTCTTCTCACTATTGTCCATTGAGGATAGGGTTTATATCTATGTATGTTTTACTTCAAAATCTTAGATATATGTTATGATATTCTTTTTTCTTGATACTCTTACAAAGATTATCATGTTTTAAACAAAGATATGGTTAGATAGCCATGAAATTTCTTTTTCTTGTCTTAAAACCCTAGTTTTCAAGAGAAATGAATATTTCTCCTGATTTTTTCTTTGTTCTTGATTTCAAAATTCTAGTGCTTGGCATTGAACAATAAAATGATATTTTTGATGATCTCTTGCATATTTTCTTAAATTGTTATGTTAGAATGATACATGTGAAATTTGGAGATTTTGGATTTTACTTGGGATTGGAGAAATTTGTTGGGTATTGTATCTCTTGTGGATGTTTGGATGACCATGAGTGGCCATTGACCGGGTATTGTAGAGTGGGTAGATGTGTTTCTTACTTCGTGCAGGTTTGAATTTTTTCTACCACTCATAATGGGGTTGGTGCCTTGCGAGGACCAAACCACTATTCGCTCATGTAGTATCGAGATTGAGAGTTAGTATACTATTCCTGGGTTGGATTCGTCACTGCCAATGCATTGGTATATGCCCTTCCTAAAAATTTGATATCCTTGCGAGGATTGGGTGTGTGTGTATAAGCCAGGATATTCTCGATGTGTTTATTCATGCGATGTCATACATCATACCTGAGATACAGATATACAAGTTATGGTTTGAGATACATTGTGGGCTATTGTTTATTGTGCAAATGGTTGGTTATAGTTTATTGTGGAAAGCAGGTTATGGTAGAATTGGTTTATTCTTAAATTGGTTATTGTGAAAGTGGTAACTTGTTGAAATTGTTATTTTTGGGAATTGGTTTTACTTTTTATTTAATTATGACTATTGTGTAAAATTGAGATCCATTAAAATGTCATTGTTTCCCTTCAAAAGCTATTTATGATATTTGTAAAGTGAAATCGACCGTTTTATATACTTTTAAAACCTTGTTCGAGTTTGGGAGAATTTTCCTATAGAGCTTAGTACTCACCCCCTACAAACAACATTCTTTTCAAATTTTAGTTTAGAGGAGGAGCTCAGAATTGACGAGCAGGTAGCTTGGGAAGCTCAACTTGATGGGCATGTAGATCCGGAGGGGGATGTCTAGAGCTGTTCTTTTTATGTTCTAAACTAGGAGATTTATTTTGAGATAATGTTCATGTTAATATTTTCCTTATTCCGCTGCAAGATAATAGTTAATTTTTGGCATATTCTTTTGGATACAATGGTCATGGCTTGACATATTCTTTTGAATGGAATTGTAAATATTATGGATGATGGAATGAGATTTTCTTTATTTGTGGATCTTATTAGTTGCTCTCATGATGTGAATGATTTTAGATAGTAATGTTGTCCAAGATAGATTTTGGGGCGTTACATCTCCCATTTTTTTTCCAAAACTTTTCCACTTTGTATTTCCCATTTCTCCTTTCAATCTAATATTTGCAATTTCTTGGCTATTTTCTTTCTTTGCTTCCTTGTTTTTTCTTTTTCTATTCTTTTTTGTTTCTTTCACAGATTCTTTTCTTCTTCCTTTTTCTTTTCTCAAACTATAATCACCATTTTTCTCTCTTTATATATATTGCCTCCTTTAGGAGAGGGTGTAAGAAAATTAGATAGCAAAGGTTGAATTTTTTGCTGTGGCTCGGGTAATGCATGAGTTAAAGAAAAGAAACTATACTTGTAGGCTCAATCACGACTTACTAGGGATATAGTTTTACAAAAGAAATGGCTAAGGCTAGAAATAAAATCACGAATGACCTAAGATCATTTTTCAGAATTCCTGCACCTACATAATTTTCATTTAAGAGTTAAACGAAAATGTTAACCATGTTATTCAACGACTGCTAACCAAAACAAGGATAATGAGATTATTCAAAGAAATTTCTTATTGAACTAAAATTCTTACTTGAGTAAATGTGAAAAATCTCTCCAAGGAAGCTTGACTCAAAATCTAGCCACGGGTTTTACATCTCCACTACATATGTAAGCTTCATAAAGGATTATAGTATTTCAAAAAAAATTTCAAAATAAGAAATTATTATGTGCTCAAGAGATGAGTTTCTATGAAAATATAGAGAAAGCGTACAAACAATGTATGAAATTCTCTTGTAATTTAGTTAGGGTTATACCTGCAAAGCATTAAAATGATAATGTAATTCTTATCATGAATTATATGAAATAAATATCCTAGCATAGCAAAATTTAAGCAAAGTTACCAACTAACCAAATTAATTAAAATCAAATCAAAACAACTATTCAAAATATCCAACTGAAATAAAGTGCATAATAAAAAGTTCGGTAAAAGTAGAAATAGCATAAAAATTTCAAAAAATTCGGTCACTAGGCTAAAGGGCTACCACTATATTGCCTTCAAAGTTGCCTCAAGATTTCATTATGCTTTTCTTTATAGCTAGCTATCCTTTGATCCAATCGAGTGAAGTGAGTCTTTAGTGTGAAACCCGGGAAAAAATTGAATTTTTTTTTCCTGAAAAAGGGTAAAATGGTAATTTGTCATCCTAATACGTATTTAAAATACATATTTTTATAGAGCTCAGATGGGACAACAGACCTCACCGTTGGATTTGTATCGCAAAATCTAGTTGCCCTGTCAATTTTCATTGAATTCTGAGATAGTTGAGTTTTTTACATTTTTCGATGCGACAGGTGTCCGATAACCCCTAAAAACGAGATTTAAAAAAAAAATTGAAAGTTAGAAAATATTTTAAATAAATTTTATATAAAATATTTTGAGCTTAAACCGGTACGAAATTAAATCGTTTCAGGGCAAAAACAGACCGAGCAAGTAGGGGACACGTGGCGCGACTCGGGCCAAGTCTTGGAAATTATAAATAGTGTTAAATATTAGATATTTCAGCAGACATATCTCTGTATTCTGCTGGTTCACACGTTGGAGAGAAAGAGGAGAGAAAAGAGAGAAAACAATTCTTCATTCTTCAATATCCGGAGTTTCGTCACTCGGACCAAGAGCCAAAGTTCATCTCCTCGACGAGGGCTACACGTACGTACCAAAAAGAGTGAATTTCACCGAAGATCCATGGGGAGACTTTGGGGAAACTCAAAGCTTTGAAGTTGTTTTGGTGTTATAGAAGCTCTTACACTTCTATTGAGGTAGGGTTCCCTCCTACCTTGATTTTATTCTTACTTAAGTGGTCTTTTAGTGGCTGAAATTGGGTTGTATGTGAGCTGTCCAAGGGTTGTCCAAATGGAATGTTAAGGGACTGAATTTTGGACTATTTTTAGGCCATGTTGTGGACTGTTTTGGTGCTAAAATTGGGGCAGTTTTGTGGACTAATTAAGGGTTATTTTGTGCACTAATTAGGGGCTGATTTTGGGGCTGTATACGGACTATTTTGTGGCTTGATTTGGGGCTGCTATGTGGCCAATTTAGGGACTATTTTTGTGGCTTCTTTTGGGACTGCTATATGGCCTAATTTGGGGCTGTTTTGTGAGCATACTAAGTGTTTACTTATGCCTTGAGAGTTAAGTGTGTTATTGCTTGATTACGTAGTAACATGTGTAGTAACATGCTTAGTAACATGCGTAGTAACATGCTTATGGATTGTGTTGAAAGAAATGTTAATATGTGTGTATAATATATTGACATTGTGATGAGTTATTTTTGTGGAGGTTTTATGCGTATGATATAATTGTCTATGATACATGATGAAATGTGTGATTTAAGTAGTTCATGTGACATTCATTACACATGAGACATGACATT
>CAUOFW020005762.1:0-26127 GCA_963454935.2 Ilex paraguariensis
CCCTTAACTGGCTTAAAGAAGAACTCGAGTCTACTATCAATGATAACTCGAGCTGGTGCAGTTTTCCCCAAAACTCTACCATACGCTCACACATCACCCCTATTTTCTCAATGGTCTCCTTGTAGCTTGATTTCTTCCTCTTCTTTGGCACAAATGTTGCTCACGCTCATCCTCACTCTCTGAATCCAACACCTTCCTTTTCCCTTTCCCTTTAGCTTGTGCCAAAGCCTTGGCTTGAGGTTGGGATTTCCATTGGCTACCCATCGTCCTAACCATTCCTACAACTGCCATAGAGATCATAGAAGTGAAGAAAATCAAGCCAAAGAGCAAAGATAACCAAGAAACATCACCTAGAGA
This sequence comes from Ilex paraguariensis, assembly GCA_963454935.2. Classification (NCBI taxonomy): domain Eukaryota; kingdom Viridiplantae; phylum Streptophyta; class Magnoliopsida; order Aquifoliales; family Aquifoliaceae; genus Ilex; species Ilex paraguariensis. The sequence goes on from CAUOFW020005762.1 coordinate 358, forward strand.
ACCTGGATTTGAAACCCTCTTCATTTCCATTTTCAAAAGTTGCTATTTGGAATCAATGATCAATGAAGTATTTGATGGATTATGTAAAATTTGAGAAACTTTGAATTTTTATGAAAAAGAGCAAAATAGTAATTAGCCTCTACGATACGGGTTGAAAACCTAAATTTTTCTAGAACTCGCATAATGAAACAGATCTCACCGCTGGATTTGTCTCATGATATGTAGTTATTCAGTCAATTTTTGTTGAATTTTGAGACAGTCAATTTTTTGCTTTTTACGAGGCGATTGGGTGTCGCGTGACCAAAATAAACGCAACCAAAAATTAATTGCAAAACATGGAGAATAATTTAAAGTTAGTTCAAATAAAAAGATATTGAACTTGAAACAAGACGAGATTTAATTGATACGAGATGAAATCAGACTCGAAAAAAATGGATGTGTGTGTGGCACAATGAGGGCCAAGTATCCATGGGGTATAAAAAGGGGAAAAAAAATCAGATTTTCCCCCATTTTTGGCTGCTGGGTTTTCCAAAAAAGAGAAGGGAAGATAAGAGAGATATTGAAGGGTTTTCTTCGAGCTTCTCACTAAGATCTACGGTTCTCCGTTTGTCAAATCGCTTTTGGCCAAGAACAAAGATTGTTCTACGCGACATTAGCTGCGAAACCATACCAAAAGATATTGGGTTTCGCCAAAGTCTCAAGGTTGAGATTTTTGGGATCAAGCAATAGAGGCTAGAGTTGGGTTTCTTGGGGCTTATCCTATGTGTATTAAATTTTAAGAGGTAGGGTTCTTCTCCTAGCTATGTTTATTTTCAACCTAGGGTTACATATGAAATGGGTAGTTTAATAAGAAATGAATTCTCTTACATGATGCTCTCCTAGTGTAACTAGAGTATGAGAAATGGTTATAGAAATGTGTTAAACCAATCTTGCATGAATTAGGTTTGTGGAATTTGTTTATTTGGTAAATTCACGAGATATGTGATAAATTGAGCATGATTGTGTGTTACATGATTTTGTGCCATTTGGATGTTTGATAAAATGCCTATGTTGATGCAGCATGACAGTTTCATTGAAAGTGTAACATGCTTGGTGAGACTATGAATTGTAATTATATGCTTTTGATATAATTGACAATTTGGGAATGTGATGATGTTAGAATGTAATTATATGCTCGATGATATAAGTTACATTGAGAATTTGAAATTGTTCATATTGTGCTCATGACATGTTGAACATTATGTTGTAATTGAAATTGAAATCTTGGTTGCATAATAATATGAAATGCAATGGTACATTATATTGCATGTGCACTAGAAGCATCACATTCATGGGCATGTGACATGGGTGTGGGTGTGTGCATGTTTTTGGATAAAACACCACTCTTGGTGGATGAGGCGTGGACTCGGGAAGGTTGGACTTAGGTTCGACTGAGTTGCATGAAAAAACTTTAGTTAGGTATAGTAAGAAGGGCTAGACTCTCTCTCGAGTGTAAAACCCAGTTACTGGTTTATACACTTTCGACAGTGAAAGTCCAAAAAAGTGTATTGGTGTATGCGAAACTGGAGGTGGGATACCAAAATCCGTGTTGGTGTGGTGGACCGTTGGTGCAAGCCCAAGAAATCACCTATCCAAAATAGACACATGGTTCATTTTATAAGTGGTCATTTGATGTGTAACATCAATGGCGGGGGCTTAGAATGCCTAGATTCATATGCATGACATTGCATATGTTATGGGAGCCGGTGAAGGATCGAGTTGCGTTGCATGTGTGAGTCTCATCTCATAGAATGACATGACATTATGACATTCATTCTTGAAGTTGTATTTTCTTGGATGAATGCTTGTTGATTGTTGAATTGCATGTGATCATTTGAAATGCATCTAGGTTGGGGAGTAGCCTTTTTAGGAGATACCCTATTGAGCATGGTTCACCCTCTATGGGGACAATATTTTAGGTGCGAGACAAGAGCTGGTGGATGGCTCTCACTTGGACCCTCGTTGATGAAGAAAGTCGAGTTGTGGCTTTAGATTACATTTTTGTAAAACAATCGTGTAATTGGTTTTGGATATGTAACGTTGTATAAAGGATTGTAAAATAGACTCATATGAACTATATTTTGTGTAAAATTTGATATTATATGAGTGTGGGTGAATGCTGTATGAGATTGGATGAGTTGAAATTGAAAGATGATTGAATTGGGGGAAAACTAGGCTCATCTACCAGTAGAAAGTCTTGATCTACAAGTAGAAAAAAATCAAGAGGACTCATTTACCAATAAAAAGTCTTGATGTACTGGTAGAAAAAATTCCAGAGGCCTCATCTACCGCTCGAACATACACAATCTACTGGTAGTTCTTCCAAAATTTTCAAAAATTAAAAATAACTTTCCAAGCCTTCGAGCATTGAGTTCTTTTGTCCAAATAATGTAAATGGAGTAATATTAAGGACAAATAGATGTATATTGGACATTGGAATGGTCAAGTGATTGAAATGTATACAGGCTATGCGTTTGGGAGTGTCTTGTACAAGGGAGACTTTGCCCAAACTCTGTATTAGTTGCAATCCCGGTGAAGGGGATGTTATGACACGGTGACAGGTTACGTGACATTCACAGGTACTTCCACAGGTTGATGGGTGATCAATGGGTTGACAAAGAACCCCAATGAAATTCTTTAATCATAGTCCATATGTGCCAAAAATTCTAAAGTATATGCAATTCAATTTATTCCCAACAAATAAAATATATAAATGCAAGGAATTTCAAGCATAGTGAACCATCTAAGGAATGAAAAAATTAAATGAAAATTGAAATTACAGAACCACTTTCGTTGGCAACATGATTGCATTTAGTTTATACAACAAGTTGTTCAACCCATAAGTTTTCCCTAATGGACGAGTATTGTCTTGTGAAGGTTTTCAGTGAAAATACCTACAAACTTCAATTCATTTATCTGAAATTTAAGTTATTCTAAATCAGAGGCACACCATATCTACTCAAGTTAATTCACACACGGCTTCACTACAGACTTAAAGGCTATGCAAGAATATTCACAATCATGTTAGCATCCAAAACTCGTGTGTTATATGATCGTGTAACTCAAGGGATTTATCAAACAAAATTCATATTCCTATTAGCTATCCAAATGCTATTTTTGATGCCAATCTCACCAAGGTTTCTACATTTAGAAAAGATTTATCTGATTATAATAACTATTTCACTCATATATATATGCAATGATCGAATTTATGTAATCAAGGCAATTTATACTCACATATATCTAAAAAATAAGGGCATAAGTCAAATGAAATGAACTTGACATAATCTCATGAAGGAATGTTAAAAGACATAAAAGCAATGCATTTGGTATATCTCTTAGACATTAAAGCACACACATTCAATCATACCTCCTAAAATCAAATAGGGCTTTATCTGGTTGTAACGGGGCCTTGGGTGAAGGTTTAAGAAATGATTGGATTTAAGGATTCAAAAGAAGTTATCCCATAGACAATTTCTATATTCAACACTTGTACTCTTCTCTTGATACAAAACCAAAACTCTTATATTTTATTCTTTCTTCACACCCTTTTTGGTTTCACCCTCAATATTTTTTTCACATTTCAGTACAATGTTTTCTTTTTTCTTCTCTTTCCTTTTTATCATCCTTATTTTAATTCATTCATGATTGAATATTTCACCACAATCCCAAACATATATCAAGTGGATACAAATCTAGGGATAACCAATATAGGGTATATATTTTTATGCTTGGCTTGGCTAGTATTTGAGGTAAAGAAATGAAAATTTATCATGGCTCAATCACGGATCCTAAAGATAATGAAATGAAAGAACATAATTAAGGCTTAAATAAAGTTCAAAGATAACCTAGAATCCTTTCTCAGAAAGTATGAAAAAAAAGTTGCTTATTATTGAGATATAGCCAACTAACCACTCATATTCTCCTAACCAATGATAAAATAATGAGATTATTGAAAAATAATAGATTTGAAATAACTATCATTTGAGTAAATGTATTGTAACCCTCCAAGAATGATAAGCACAAGTCTCACGGGGTATATACATGCATCTCTATTATAAATGTCAAGTTTTTTCAAAACATAAATCTCATCCCATAAATCTCAATAGAAATTACATGGTCATAATGAACAAAATTTGAGTTCCAAGTACACACATAACCATTATACTCAAGCATAGAATAAAAGTCGACCGGGTAACAACATGCAAACAATTGAGTATCAAATAACAAATCTAAACTTTCACAACTCTTAAGAAACAAAAAATATCATTTAGATAGACATTTTTTCAAAAATTTTCAAAATTTTCACTAAAAATACTAAAAACAAACCAATGGTGTATCCCCACCACCTAACTTAAAATCTACATTGTCCTCAATGCAACAATGGTAATGTAATGAGAAAAATGAAAAGATAAGGGAAATAGAACACCTGGAATGAAGCTCCTAAATGAAACTAACTGCAAAATAAATAAAAGAAAATTTAGCATATAAAAGAAAATACGTAAAAACTATCTAAAAAGAAAAGAAAGAAATTATAAAATCTACCATACACAAGGGTTGTTTTATTAAGACGAGATCATCTAGGCTCCAATAGCCTAACACTCAGCTTCACTCGGGATTTCACTCCACCACAAAATAATTTTTTGTTTGTTTTTGTCTCAATTCCACATAACTCCTGTGAATTATTAAGCAAATTATTAATAACAAAATAGCCTTGGAGTTTTCTTCATTCAATACAGAATTAATCAAACAACATTGCAACTGGTCAAAACAAATAGATTTATTGAACTTTTCCTCTACACATTCATTAACTATATCTACCTCAACAAAATTTCCCTCGCCACCTGGTTGCTTTACTACATGAAAGATATTGAATTCAACTCTCATAAAGAACATTTCATGACACCACTCCTATAATTTATCAGTGCATTTGATGTGAGAAAGAATGAGAGTCCTAAAATTCTAAAAATATGTGCAGTAGGATTAATAATAGGTGCAGTGTCTAGTACTATGAAATCAACAAGGAAGTAGAACCTATCCACTTGAACTAATACAACTTCCATTACCCCTCTCGGTATCTTCATGCTTTGATTTGCATGATGTAGAGTGATTGACGTGGGCATTAACTCTCCCAAGTCTAATTTCTAGTAGGCTGTGAAGGGTAAGAGATTCAGACTTGCACCAAAGTCTAGAAGTGCTTGTTCCCAAAGTAATAGCAGTGGTGGGATAGTCGGAATCTTTATGCTTAGGTGGAGTATTGGTTCACAAGATAGAAATTACCTACTTTGTCAAAAATTCCTTTTTTAGACATTTAACTTCCTCTTCACGGTGCATATATCTTTCAAAAACTTCGCATATGATGGCACCTATCGAATATCATCAAGTAGAAAAATGTTAATTTTCATTACTTAAACAAGTTCAGAATTTCAGCATGGTTAGGTTGTTTAGCAGACATCTTTAAATGGTGAGGGTAGTGATCAGGAATGGGACATACTAAGTCATGAGACTGAACAACCTTGGGTAGCTCAAGTGACTTACCGCCCTTGGAGGTGTCCTGAGTCTCTTTTTTTTGTAGGCTTAGAGACTTTAGGCTGGATGATTTTTGTTAACCTCTTTAGCACTCCTAAGGATGGTGATTGATTTTGTGATGCCCCTAAAATCGGGGGTCCTATGTCAACCCGTTGATTACCCATCAACCCGTGGAAGTACCTGTGAATGCCGCATAACCTGACTCCATGACATAACATCCCCTTCGCCGGGATCATAAACAACACAAAGTTTGGGCCGGGTTTCTCTTGTACCAGGCACACCTAAACGCATAACCTATGTATATTTCAATCACTTGAACATTCCAAGGTCCCATATGCATCAATTTGCCCTTAATATTACTCAATTTACATCCTTTGAACAAAAGGACTCAAGGCCCGAAGACTTGAAAAAATTATTTTAAATTTCTACAAATTTAAGGGGACCTACCTACCACCGGTAGATAATCAATGCTTTGTTGGTAGAAGACCTCTTTGGAATTCTTCTACCGGTAGATAATCAACATTATGCCGGTAGAAGAGCTCTCTACAATTCTTCTACCGGTAGATAATCAACGTTCTACCAGTAGGAGAGCCCAATTTTCCCCTAATTCAATCTTTTGTCAATTCCAGCTCATCCAATCTCATACAATATCCACCTAAACTCATATAACATCTAATTTTACACAAAATATAGTTCATATTAATTCATTTTGCAATCCTTTACACAAGATTACATGTCTAAAAATTAATTACACACTTGTTTTACAAAGTGCAATTCAAAGCCACAACTCGGCTTTCTTCTTCAATGAGGGCCCAAGTGAGAGCCATCCGCTGGTGCTTGTCTCGCACTTGAAATGTTGTCCCCATAAAGGGTGAGCCACGCTCAATAGGGTATCTCTTAAAGAGGCTACTCCCCAGCATAGATGCATATGAAATGCTCACATGCAATTCAACAATAAAACAGACATTCATCTAAGAACAGACAACTTCAAGATTGAATGTTATAATATCATGCCATGTTTTAAGGTGAGACTCACACATACAACACAATTCGAGCCTTCACCGGCTCCCATAACACATTCAATGCCATGCGTATGAATCCGGGCATTCCAAGCCCTTGCCATTAATTTTGCATATCAAATGAATATTTTATAAAATTAACATGCTTCTTTCTTGGGTAGGTGATTTCATGGACTTGCACCAACGGTCCACCACACTGACACGGATTTTAGTGTCCCACCTCCGGTTCCACGTACACTGATTAACCCTAAATAATGTGTTAACGAATTAAGTTATAAGCTTAATTGTGTGAGTGAATTAGGTTAAAATTTTCAAGTTAAGTGAAATTAGGGTTTAGGGTTAATGCATGAAATTTGACAGTTTGCAGGGTTATGTGCAAAATTATGCGAATTAAGAATAAGCAAAGTGTGCAAGCTTAATCATGCAGGGGAGGCAAGTGCAATTACATGAACAATGCATTAAGCAAAGTAAGGAGCAAGTGCAGAGAATCCTCACTGTCCAGATGGTGGTAATGGCATCCAGACGATAGAGCTAACTACCTTAACTTCTGCCTTCCTCCCATTGGTCCAAAGTTGCAACAAAACTCACTTGATTGGTCAGTAGATTTTTGCAGCCTCAAGCCAGTCTCTTGCTTTTATAAATAGCAGCCTTAGCTTCAATTTTCAGAGGTCTGTCAATTCTGGAAGAGGGTCAGTTAGAGAGAGTTCAAAGCTTTGCCAGAGAGTCAGAGAGTCAGTGAGAAAAGAGAAAGAGAGAAATAGTGAAGCGAAGCCCTACCAGACCACTTTCTAGCCAGAGAATCTCTACTTCTAAACCACATCTTTTACGTTGGATAATATTGCATCAAGAATTTGATCTTATCATCAAAGACAAAAAAGGAGTTGACAATGTGATAGTAGATCATTTATCAAGGCTGAATTATGATATAAAGGAAAAATCCACACCAATCAAAGTTTTCTAGATGAACAACTTTTTGTAGTAATAGAAGTATCATGTATCCAGATATAGCCAATTATTTAGCCACATGTATTATTCCTTTTCAATATACCTGGACCGATAGAAAGAAATTTTTGAGTGAGGTACGCAATTTCTTTTGGAAAGATCCCTATGTGTTTATGTACTGTGAAAATCAAATAATAAGGCGTTGTGTACCCAATCATGAAATCGGTCAGGTTATCTTATTTTGTCATTCTGAAGTTGGCGGAGGACATTTTTCTTCAAAGAAAACTGCTGCTAAAATTTTGCAATGTGGATTTTATTGGCCCACTTTTTTAAAGACGTACATGTCTTTTTTCTAAATTGTGACAGATGTCAAAGAATGGAGAATATTTCAAAGAGAAACATGATGCCTATAAATCCTATTCTAGTTATTGAAATTTTCGATTGTTGGAGTATCGATTTTATGGGACCATTTCCCCAATCCTTTTGTTATATGTACATTTTGTTTGCTGTTGATTATGTTTCTAAATTAGTAGAGGCAATCTCTTGTCGAAATAATGATCACCGCACAGTGATCAAATTTTAAAATAAATTTTTTTTTCCATATTTGAAATTTCTCAAGCCATTATCAGTGATGGGGAAACACATTTTTGCAGTAAATTTTTTGAAAACCTCATGAAAAAATATTCGATTTTTTCACAAGATATCCACCCCTTATCTTCCCCAGACAAGTGGAGAAGCTGAATTGGCCAATAGGGAGATAAAATACATTTTAGAAAAAATAATAAATTTAGATCGCAAGGATTGGTCTTTGAGACTGACTGATGTGCCGTGGGCTTACCGTATTACATACAAAATTATTTTGGGAATGTCTCCTTATCGGTTAATTTACGGTAAACCATGTTACTTGCCTGTATAATTGGAACATCGAGCATATTGGACAATCAAATTGATGAACTCTGATATTGACAAAGCAAGTGCATCCCACAAACTTCAAATTAATCAATTATAAGAACTAATAAATGAAGCATATGAAAATGCAAAGATTGTTAAGTCTAGGATGAAAATTTTTCATGATAAGAATACTGTGCGAAAGTCTTTTGAACCTTCTCAAAAAGGCCTGTTATATATTTCAAGACTCCACCTTTTTCCTGGTAAATTAAGATCAAGATGGACAGACCCCTACATTATTAAGCAAGTTTTTTTTATCATGGGGCAATTGAAATTGAGAACCCATTAACTGGAAATGTTTTCAAAGTGAATGGTCAAAGGCTTAAGCCGTATCATGATGGATTTGTTTAAGATGTGAGTTCCATTTAGTTAATGGAACCAATGTATGTGCTTTGAAAATTTTTTATAAGTGTTTGTTCGTGCTGTTTGTCTTACAAATTAGGTTTTGCACTATGAATTTGTCTCACCTCTACATCTTTTTTGCAATTGTCTATAATTCCATTTCATTATGCTATACATTGAGTACAATATGAAATTTAGGTTGGGGGAAGAATCCATATTCATCTTTGTGACTGGCAGATGTTAAAGAACCGAGTAATGAGTCAAATTTCAAGCCATTTTAAAAAATCTTCACAATTTTCAAAAATTTTCAAAGATAGATGAGCAATTGTTTTGGTTTAGTTTGAGCATGCTACAGACTTTTTCAAAAGATATACATTCTTTGATCATGGCAAAAGCAAGGGTCGTTAGAATGTTTGAAATCCTCAATAATCAAGCAAAACCCTTGAACGAAAAAAGTTCATTTGCCAATCGCCGACAAGCAAATCGACTCGATGGTTGTGTAAAGTGTGGTCGTTTAATTCATATAAGAGAATACTAGGTAGAGTGTTAGATCGTCTTGACTGCATTAAATATGGGCAGAATAAGGATTACCCTGAGACGCCATCTTATTTTAGTTCATGTTTTCAAGATGTGTGAGATGGGAGATTAATAGGTTCATTGATGACTTTGATTTAGAAGATTCTAATTAAATTGATTATGATCAAGGAATGAATGAATTTAGATTTGTATGAATGTAAATAGATTATTAGTGACATAGAGTAGAATGTTAGTAGTTAATGTGTAATTTGTGGAATTAAACTGATGTTGTAAACAACATAATAGTAACTAAAGCAGGAAAATCAGGAGAAGACCATCAGTTAGAAGCTTGCAACACAAAGCAAAAACCAGAGGATTACCATCGTCTGGACGGTGGTGGTGGCGTCCGAATGGTACAACCTATTATAAAAACCAGAGGCATTAAACTGTTCAGTTCCAGCTTCTCCCTCACAGTAGAAATACGAATTCCAATGCCTTTCTACACCTTCTCTCCTAAAATTCACTTTACCTATCAGATTTCTTTCAATTCCCTTCCGATCAAACAATTACCCATACTATTTTATAGGATTCTATTGATCAGAATTTCTTAAAAGCTCATATCAAGAGAGAAATCAAAGAAAAATGGATCATTGAACAAGGACTTGAGGATCTTCAAGCCAAACCAGGAGAGGACAATCTTTGCCACCCGAAGCACCCCTGTAGCAACAAGAGCAACCCCAAGGTCAGAATATTTATAATGTTGTAATGTTTGAGATCATCGATCAACAAGTCTGGTATGGCTGTCACTTTTTCTCCAAAATAATTATTTCTAAAAGGCTAGTCGTCTATGAGGATTTCGAGCATATAGGGGTATGACAAAATCTAGTTTCCCATGGTTGGTTGGATTATGTTAAGTTTATTGGTCCTGCATATGAATTTTTAGTCCGTGAATTCTATAGCAATGCAAAATAAATTGGGCCTAGAGAATTTTGTGTCTATGTTAGGGGCGTGGCATTTCAAGTTACACCGGCCACCATTGCGAATTTTTTCAATCCCATCCCAAGATATCCAAACCCGTAATATCCTTACCTAAGGTGCCTAATATGACTGAGATAGGGATTAAAGTCATAGGGAACCTAGATTATGCATGGGGTAGGCCAAACAAATATATAAAGTATGGTGACCTGACGAACAAGTATAGAATAATGAACTTGATAACTGTGAATAGTCTGTTGCCACAGTCCCAAAAAAATCAGATTTACACTAAGAGAGCCTACTTCTTGTATGCATTTGGAATGGGACATACCATTGATTTTCCCAATCTGATAGTGGACCAGATGATGTTAACTGTAAGAGTTAAGAAGCCCTCACTGCCATTTTCTATGTTAATATCTGAGTTATGCAGGAGTAAAGGAGTGTTTGTGGATCCCTCATGGCCAATGGTGGCGCATTTAGCACCATTGAACAAGATATCATTGAAAAAGAGCCATGGAGGGTAGCAGGAGGAGCAACAAGAGGTACCACCCGCACCGCATGCAGATCCATTTTAGGGAGGTGAAGATTTTCATCCACTAGATGAGCCTCAACAACAAGAGGAGCAGCCATACATTTCAGTTGATGATAGGTTCGACCGCCAGATACTGTTAGGGTTGGAGACCAGCATCACTCAGCTCCATCAAAGGATGACTAGCTTCAAGAAGAGTCAAAGTGAGATTCTAAGGCTACTGAGAGGATAGTACGGTGAAGGCCCGTCAACTTCATGGTCCAAGACACTGGAGATTCGACATTACTACTATCTTTCTTGAACCTTTTAATTATGCATTTCATTTCAGTTTTTTATGTTTTAAATGTAGTTTTTGGATTTTGGTTTTAATTAATCTAGTTAGTTTGATGTTTTGGTTAAATTTTGCTAAGATTAGGATGCGTATTGCATGTGATTCATGTTAACAATTAGGTTATTATTCTTATGCTTTGCAGGTATACCCTTAACCTGATTGCGTGGGATTTTCATATGTTAATTGTGCACTATCTTAATATTTTCGTAGAAACTCATTCTTTTGAGCATTTAGAAATTCCTTATTTTGAAAACTTTCTGAAATATTACACTCCTTTTATTAAGCTTACATATATAGTGGAGATATAAAACCTATTGCAAATTTAGAGCAAATCCTCCTTGGAGAGATATTTCACATTTTCTCAAGTAAGAATTTTCGATTCAGTGTAAAATTCCTTCGAATATTCTCATTAGCTTTGTTTTGATTAGCACTCATTGAATAACATGGTTAACATTTCCTTAAATTTTTAATTGGAAATTTTGCAGGTTTATGATTTTTGGAAAATGATCTTAGGTCATTTTTGATTTAATTTTGAGCCTTAGTCATTTCTTTTACAAAATTATATCCCTAGTTAGTTGTGTTTGAGCCTAAAAAGTATAATTTCTTTTTTGTAAAACCCATAAGTAAACCGAGCCACAAAACAATATATTTGACCAACCCTGGCTATCTAATTTTCTTGCACCTTCTCCTAAGGAAGTACTATATGGAAAAGGGAGAAAAAGAAGAAGAAGGTGACTACTATTCAAAGAAAGAAAAAAATCTATGGAAGAAAGCAAAAAGAAAAGAGAAAATAAGCAAAGAAAGAAAATAGATAAGAAAGTGAAATAAGATTGAAAATGGAAAAATGGGGAATACCATGTATGTGAAATTTTGGAAAAAAAAAAAGGAAAGAGGTGTGCCACACTAATCAAGAAAGGATAGCCTTTGAATACCTGTGACATCATTTCTTAACCCATTTCCCATGGCCACATTATAACCCTAATAAAGTCCTTTTTGATTCTAGAAGTCATGCATGTGTATTTTTTTCGTCTATACAGAAAGGGAAAGTGTTGATAATGTGTTTGATGCCGTGATAACATTCTTTCATGAGATTATGCCAAATTCCAGTTTTATTCAAATAACGTTCTTTTGATACACTACATGTGATATTACTTTGCTATGATAACAATATTCTTATCACATGCAATTTTTGAGTGATAGTCACTACAACGAGAGTGTGTGCTTTGCTGAGTGATTTCCAAGAAAGGATTGACATCAAGGCTGATTCTTATACAACAAAGTGAAGGGTGGTGATATTTCTTAAGTGATTTTTGGAATAAAGGAATCCTTGCACAAACACACACAAGTTTTTCTGAAAATATATGAAATAGTGATACAACTAATGTGTGTTACTCTTATAGTGATCAGGGAAAGGAGGTATCCTAGCAATAAAGAGGAATGGTGGTTTAATTTTATTCGTGAAAAATATGAATTACTGTATCCTAACCATTGAAGTTTGTAGGTATCTTCACTAAAAACCTTCACGAGACAAAACGCGTCCACTAGGGATCACCTAGGGGTTTAACAACTAGTTGTATATGCTAAATGCAATCGTGAAATCTATGAAAGTGATTTTGTTTTGTTATTTATTTTTATTACTAGGGACTAGTAATGTTTTGGTTGGGGGGATATGATTAACCTTAAATAATGCGTTAATTAATTAGGTTATTAGGTTAACTGTGTGAGTGAATTAGGTTAAAATTGTGAAGTTAAGTGAAATTAGGGTTAATGTGGAAATTAGGGTTGATGCGTGAAATTTGACATTTTGCTGGGTTGTGTGCTGAATTATGCGAATTAAAAAGGAGAAAAGTGTGCAAGCTTAATCATGCAGGGGAAGCAAGTGCAATTACATCAACAATACATTACGCAAAGCAAGGAGAAAGTCTGGAGTATCCTCACCATCCGGACGGTAGAGCAAACTACCTCAACTTCTGCCTTCCTCCCATTGGTCCAAAGCTGCAACAAAACTCACCTGATTGGTCAGAAGATTTATGCGGCCTCAAACCAGCCTCCAGCTTCTATAAATAGCAACCTCAACTTCCATTTTCCGAGGTCCATTAATTCTTGAAGAGGGCCAATTAGAGAGAGTTCAGAGCTTCGCTAGAGAGTTAGAGTGTCAGTGAGAAGAGAGAAACAGTGTAGCAAAGCCCTGCCGAACCGCTTTCTAGCCAGAGAATCTCCACCTCTACATTTCTATCTATTCTTTTTTACTTGGAGGGTTGAACCTCTCTCACTTTTGTGCCATAACCGATAATAAGAGTGGCAATATTTCAACTATTCCTTGAGGAAGAATTTCTTTTGTCTTTTGTTTTAGTTGTAATGAGGATACTTCACACCTTTTGCTCGTCTATAGAAATAGGGTATGAGTAGTCCCTTTATACCCTTCAATGATGGGTGAACATATGTATGATATTGTTTAAGTTACGGAAATGCCAATGTTTTAACTATGCTCTAATGTTATATACCTCCATCAATTGATGGATGGTTACATATATAAAATGCTCATGGTTATGAACACCGAGAGGTACTTAATGCTATATTACATACTATCTCTACTAATTACGTACTTCATGCATGATACAGTGATATACGTAGTTGGACTTTATGTAACAGTCGATAGATGGGTTAAGTCTTGGCATAGCCAATGCATAAACTGGAACTCTGTCATCAGTGAACCATCAACTTGCCGGTTGAATAACTATAGTATTCCTCCTGAATGGCTTGCATTCTGGTTTCCTAGGATTATTCAATTGATGCATCATACACAAACCTACTGGCTAACCTAATCAGTTGTTATGTTATGGTTTAATATACATCAGACCTACCGGTTGACTTTCAAGTAAAACGAGGGTTAATTTGTTGTAAGGTGGAATTTCCAATAGCTGAAACAATATAATGCATATGGAATCCCTGAACTGAAGGGTACCTTTTCAATTATTGTCTTTCCACAGTTTAATTAAGTATTATTTTAATTGTTCTAAGCTCGCACCACAAGCTATTCCATTACATTTTGTATGTGTAGCAACTTCACTATTTCTATTTTGAATTCCAATATTTAGCTCCCTGAGGGTTTGACCTCGGACTTAAACCGAGAATTATCTGCAATTTGACCACTTATCCTTGGGTGTACGACATTATTCAGGTCAGATCATACACCAATACATTTTTTTGGACTTTCACCATCAGAAGAGTATAAACTAGTAACTGGGTCTTGCACCCGAGTGAGAGTCTAGCCCTTCTTACTATACCCAACACAATTTTTCCATGCAACTCATGCAACTCCGTTAGACCTAGGTCCTTCTCGAGTCCACGCCTCAACCACCAAGAATAGTGTTTGATCCAAAAATATGCACACACACCCACACTCATGTCAAATGCCCATGAATATGATGTTTCCTGTGCATATGCAAATGTAATGAACCATTGAATTTCATATCATTATGCAACTAAGTTTTCAATTGCAATTAAAACATCATGTTCAACTTGTTATGAACACAATATGCACAATTCCAATGTGATGTTCATCATATCATGAGTGTAGCATGATATAATTGACTTTGTGAGAATGGTGTATGTCATGCTTTTTTTCGCTTGTTCAAAAAAAAAAAAAGCATGACATACACCATTTTCACAATGTCAATTATATCATGAGCATCTAATTCCATCCCACAATTTTCACCAAGCATGTTATAACATTTTCAATGAAACCAACATGCTAAATCAATATAGGAATTTTATCTAACACCTTCAAGGCATAAATGTAAACACATACCATGCCCAATCACACACATTTCTCATGAAATTACCACAGTAAGCAATTTCACCCAAAACCCAATTCATGCAAAAATTGGTTTTATACATTCTTATACCATTTTCCATACTCTAGTTACACTAGAAATACATTTAGACAAGAGATTTCTTCTCAAGTCATGCTACCCATTTCATACAAAACCCTAAGCTGAAAATAAACCTAGCTAGGAGAAGAACCCTACCTCTTGAAGCATAATACGAGTGGGAGAAGTTCCAAGAAACCTAAATCTAGCCTCAATTTCTTGAACCCAAAAATCTTGATCATGAGACTTCGGCAAAACCCGCTATCTTTGGTATGGTTTTGTAGCTCATGTCGCGTAGAACAATCTTTATTCTTGGTCCAAAACGATTCAACGAAGAAGAGCCATTGATCTTAGAGAGAAGGTTGAAGAACCATTCTTTTTCCCTCTCTTCTCTTCCCTTCTCTTTTACAAATTGCAAGGCCGAGAAACGGGGAAAAAATCTAATTTTCCCCCTTTTTATACTCCCCACATATTTGGCTCACATTGCGCCACATGTCCTGTCTTTTACTGATCCTATTTTGTCTCGACTCAATTAAATATCATCCTATTTTAAGTTCAATATATTTTATTTGAAATAAATTTAAATAATTTTCCATATTTCACAATTAATTCCCAATCGCATTTATTCTGGTCATGTGACACTCGATCGCATTGTAAAACGTGAAAAATTTGACTATATCAGAATTCAACGAAAATTGACTGGATAACTAGATTTTGTGAGAAGAATCCAATGGTGAGATCCGTTTCATCATTTGAGTTTTATAAAAATTTGGGTTTTAAACCCGTACCATAGTTGCTAATTACCATTTTACTTTTTTTTCATAAAAATTCAATTTTTCTCGGGTTTTATAGATTTAAGATGCTATTTCATTATTTTTGATGATATTAAAACCCTCAATGCAATGTTGAACTTTTGGATTTTCTTGGGACTGTGCAGGAAACTTTCCCTTCTCTTGCTAAAGCACACCCATGTTGTTGTTCAACTTGGTTATTTAAGTTCTTATATCATTCAAAGCTTGGTAGTCTTGTCATTAATGGTATTCTGACTATGGATGAAATGATGCAAGACATCTTCAAGACTTCTTTTGTGAGGGGGTTGGCAAGTAGGTACATTGGGTTGTCCTTAGGGGGCAAACCCTTGTGCATGTGCATTTTGTGCATGTGCATTTTGAACAGACTTTTATGATGGTTGGTGCATAGATTTGGGACCTGAAGACTGACTGGGGCAGGTGACTTGTTGATTTGGAGGGGCACAAGACATTGGGGTAGAAAGTTGAGTCAGGGTGTCATTTCTCTAAGTAAAATGGGTGGCTATGCTAACTTGAATTGTATGCGTTAGAGTAGGAAGAAATTTGTTGCCTTGGCTGGTTAAAGGCATTCACCTGCTAATAGAGCACCTCCTTAAAGGTTGGTATGGTTGGGCACTTTTTAACAGAATGCTCAACTAACTCGCATATCGTGCAAGGCTCTTCTTGAGGCATACTTATCACCTCATTCATCTTCTTGCCCTCTAAATTTTCCACTTTTGTAGACAAATGCACAATTTTGGCTAACAACTTGTCTTGTTCTTTCAAAGCATATTTTCTACCCCAACAGACTAGGACATAATAGATTACTTTGAGTGCTTAGCAAGATCAGAAATATCTCAAGATTGGACATTCTCTACTGACCTCTCAAAGTAATCTAGAGCTTCTAAGGGTTCTTTGCTCAAAAACTCGCCATTACACATCATGTCTATGAGTTCTTGATGCATTGGTGTAATTCCTTTATAAATGAAAAATCACAAACTACCAAGGAACAAATCCATAAATTGCTTGGTGGATTCCGTTGTAGTATCCTAACCTCTGAACATCATTCCTTAATGTCTTTATGATGTATATGTAAAGGGGAGTGTCACTCTCCCTTGCAATGATGTCAAAAAAAAGGGCAACAGAGTGATGGATGAAATGAAAGAAGATGTGTGTGTGTGTGTGGAATGAACAAAAATGCTCCCCAAGCGCAGAGAAACTTTTGCTTGTCATGTTTTACTTGGAATCGTATTCCAAGGTCATCTCCTCAGGGAAGGAGGTGAATCGTGTTGAATGTGATTTTGTGCAAAAGGAAAAAAAAAGTGTAAAATCTTTTGTTGGTTGAAGTTTGGGTTGTGATGAAAGCGAAATGGGAAACAAGTGTTGGCTAATTCGTAGGGTTCACTCCAATGGGAATGCCAAGTTAACTTGAATTCTTCCTCCAATAGAGCATAGATGTACGATTAATTAGTGGGAAGATAAGGACAAGATGAAAGTGAGGATCCAAGCATAACTCATGACAAGTCTATGGGATATTAAAGACTCATAATCTCGTCGACCCTCAACCCAGTCAAACTGAACCATTGTACTCTGAGAGGAGGAAAGAAAATGAGTTGAAATGACATACCCAAGTGGAGGTCTCCCTTGGATTAGCCAACTAAAAAGCTTAGCTACTCATACTTAAGGTAAAGACAACAATGTAACGAGAAGACATTATAAAAAAATGAAGATTGGAGCTAACTTAATACAAGAAAACATAAACTAAAAGAGAGTGCATTGAATGCCCATTTTAAACTAAGAAATTGAAGAACGTGGATGCATTAATGGTGAAAGCTATAATGAAAGACTAAACTTGAAAACAACTTGCAGTAAATGGAATTAAAGACTTCAAACAAAGCTTAGAAGATTCTTGCATGACAATGAATGGAAGAAAATGCAAAAATCTCAACTTTTCTCTCTAACACTATTCATCTTCTTCCTAGACTCTCTCTCTCTCTCTCTCTATTTATATCATAATCCTCCCATAATTCAATATGAAGGAGTCTTAAGCATCCAAAAACATCCATGGCTGTCCCCACAAGCCTGAGTGATATCCTTCCTATCATAGGAGCTACAAGGGATGGAATGGTGTAGGCTGATGCAAACCTTGTCTCCACACCCAACATCTTCTCTTTCCTCATTAATGCCCAAGGATCCAAATGTCCAATGTAGGTTGAGGAGGGTATGTTTATAATGTAAGGAGGTCAGGGGTAGGTAGGAGAATGTCTGGTGGGACCTCCAAAGCAGCAAAGATGAATTACACGTTGTCTAAGCAATCTGGAAAAAACCTTTCAGAAGGTCGACAAAAACCTTCCAGAAGGTTTGTGCAGGAACAGTTAAATGAAGAAGTTGACAGGCAAAACCTTCCAAAAGGTTCATTACAGTATACAAAACCTTCCAAAAGGTTTCACTCCAGTAGGCAAAACCTTCCGAAAGGTTCATTCTAGTAGACAAAACCTTCCGGAAGGTTTTTACCCAAACCTTCCAGAAGGTTTTCAACCAATTTAAATTTTCTTGGTTTCTTCTACCTCCAACCCTTCCTCTTCATTGACCTCAAACACTTCAATGGGGGTTTAACTCATTGCATTTGCATCATTTTACCTGCATTCACACAAAACTCCATCAAAACGAAAGTTAAGCACATTTCTCCCCAATTTCATGACAAAAGCAAGTATAAAGTGGCATGTTAGCATCTAACATATCTCATGTTTTTGTGCTAATCAATAATATGGAATGATATTTAAGAGATCCTTAAAACTCTCCCAGCAATCACAAAACTGTTCATTAGATTTTTCAGAAAATTTTTTAATCTTCTTCTTTAAAGTAGTTGTTCTATGAACTGGGAAAAATTTCTTTAGGAACTCTTTCTATAAATTAGCCCAGTTAGCCATGGTTTTGGGCTTAAGAAAGTTCAACCAAGTTTTTGCTTTGTCTTTCATCGAGAATGAGAATAATTTCATTCTCACTTCTTCTTCACACACATTTTGCTCAAGGAATGTGTTAACTACCTCCTCAAAGTCCTTGATATGGAGGTAGGGATTCTCCGCATCCACACTATGGAATTGTGGAATAGTTAAAGCATTCCAGGTTTTACTCTAAAATTTTGTGACTGCACTTACAAAAGTATACAAGAAGGTGCAGAGGAGTGAGTGGGTTGGAGGTATTCTCTCATCGTCCTCACAGAAGGAACCAATGGGATATTTTCTTCAACATTCCAAGGATTGAGAATGAGAGGAACTAGTAGAAAATTGTTTCCTTGGTTCCCCACATTCTATGGGTTTTTATTATTCAAGCCTTCCATTTCAACAGTTTTTGTGGGTTGAGTCTTAGAAGTCTACTGTGAATAGTGTCTCATTCCCAAGACTTACCTATCGCTTGTATGAATCACCTTTTTAATCAATAACGCCGTCTTCGACAATGGCACCAAAAATGCTTCCTCTCAAAAGTGGGTTAAATAACAAAAATTTCCCAAGCATATAAAGATTATCGTATTGTAACTCGGATGATTACTGAGATCGCGTCCTCTTGGAAAACGAGTGGTTCAAAGGGAGATAGAAAATTTAAAGTAAAAACTCTAAATTTTTTGAGATGTGGTTGAAGGAATTATTAAATAAGAAGTAGCAGTTAAGGAAAAGACCGATTAATCGGTAAAGTTCATCTCACCATGAATAGATATTTTGACCTAATTTTAAGACTCACTCAAGATTGAAATCAAATGCACTCAAGCAAAATATATTCAATTAATGCCCATTGAAAATAAAAATTATGTATTTTAGTTGATTGACCTAATTTTGAAAGAATTACATTCACATCGATTGTAGTGATTCCAAGAATTACCCATGTCATACTTAACTATCTACGGGTAAGCAAGAAGATATATATATCGAATGTATTTTTTTTACTTAATTCATTCAAACAACCAAATAACTCATTCTTCAAAAAACACCATATTTAGGTCAAAATTCTTATTCACGGATGAGACTCCCTCATTAGATTCAACCGAAAAATGACTACTCATTCATTACGGAATTGAAAAAAAAAAGCAATTGGAGAAAACATAACTGTAATTGAACAAGAATAAAATTGAATTGAATTTTCAAGTAAAATAAATTACCTTGAATTTAAATTGCAATTAATATAAATTGTTCACAAAAGAGAATTGAAATTAGTCACCTTGCATGAGTTAAAGGACTAGAAGTAGAACAGAGCTTGGGATTGAAAATAATGTAGAAAAGTCTTGAAAGGAGAAACCCTAATTCTAAACCTAGGAGAAGAAAGAAACGTCTAAAGAGCTATTGATCAGTCGAACGATGATGTCTGTGCTCTAGATAGGCTTGGGTATTTATAGGAGAGTATCCACTGAATTTCCTCCCATTTTAAATCCCAGTAGATCAACTTTCTATAGAAGTCCTCATAGAAGTAAAACAATAACTTACCGATAGAAAGCACAAAATGACCCTACTGGTAGAACTGCATTCTTTCTTTAACAAACTGGTAGCTCTTCACAACTACTAGTAGAATAGCCATCTGTTTAAGACCTACCAGTGGAACAATATCAACCTACTAGTAGCAAAGTTTATGTTTCATTTCTACTAGTAGGAATGAACTGTTGTTGCTAAAACTCAATTTTACTTGCTGTTGAATTGGTAGGAAATCGACCAGTAGAACTAGCCTTTTTCCTAATTGTACTTGCAAAGCTCTTGGTTCGTCTCCTGGATCTTCTAACTTGTCCTCCATAACATTAAAATGGCTGCAAAACTTCTCTCTTATACTAATTCACCTATAAACATGAATATTCTCCATAAAAGATAAAACTAAACTAAAACAAGGGAAATAGGTAACTAACATAGCTAAGATGAATTATATGAGACATAAAATATGTAATATTATGCTCTCATAAAAAAAAAACATTGCCTAGTTCCAAATTTTTGATATGAAAACGATCCAACTAGCAAAAAACTCCCATGCTAATTTCCTATCACGCCTAGCTTCTTGTTTTCATAACGAGCTTCCTTAAATGATCCCTGAGGAGTTCCTCCCACAGTCTAGCATAGAGGAAGAGGGGGTTGAGATCAAAGAAGTCCATCAATATGGAATCTAGACTTATCCCCTTGTTTAGTATTTAATGCAGGGAGCTCTGCCACCAGAGAGGGTGGAAGCTCAAAAACTTCGTCAAAAGGTGAGTAGGTATATGATATTGAATGGAATATTTTACAAAATAGGTTTCTATCTACCATACATATGCTTTTTAGTGAAGGAAAAAGTTCATTATGTACTCAATGACATTCATAAAGGAATCTAAAGTAATCATTCTGGAGGAAAAACCTTGGCTTATAAAGCTCTAAGCCAAGGGTACTATTGGGCCAATATGTAGAAGGATTCCCTTAGATTTTCAAGGAGTTGTGACAAGTGTAAGAGGTTTTCCAATGTTCTCAAGGATCCTCCACAAGAGCTTACCTCCATTTCCAATCCTTGTTCTTTTGCATAGTGGGGCATTGACATAGTAGGACCACAACCTATTAGAAAGGGGCAGAACATATTCGCAACAATAGCCATTGATTACTTCATCAAATGGCTAGAGGCAGAACCACTGGTTATAATCATAGAGAAAAAACTCAAGAGGTTTTACATGGAAGCCATTGTTTTTCGTTTTGGTGTTCCTGGTTCCTAGTATCTGACAATGGCAATTAATTTGACAGTGGCACATTCAGAGAATTCTGTGATGATCTAGAAATTTGAAACTAGTATTTGTCCGCTATCCATCCTCAAGCTAATAGGTAGGCCAGTCACTATTAAGACCTTGCTCAAGGGACTGAACACAAGACATGAAGCCTTGAAAGGACCATAGGTAGATGAGCTTCCAAGTATCTTGTGGGTGTACGAGACTATGATCAGGTCTCCCTCTGGAGAGACCCCATTTTTTTTACTTCCAATTGAGTTCAGCTTGCGCAAAGTTCAATAAGGTCAGTGGTCCATCCTCTATTTAAGATCTTTTTTCTTTAGTTAGTTATCTCTTGCAATCTTTTCTATTTATGAAGAGTTTAATAAAACTTTATCGCCCAAGAAAAGTTTTACAAAATGCAATAGCTTTTTATCCTCGAGTTAGCTTAGCTTGGGGAAACAAGGCCTTCAAGAAAGATAGCTCCACCATAAGGATGAGAAAAGAAGGGTATCCCAAAGAAATAAAGCACCCAACTTATAAAAAGAGTAGGACAGGCTCCGTCTAGCCACCAAGAAACACAATTGACATTACTAAGAACTTGACGAGATACTAGAAAGGAACATTGCTTAGGTTGGAAACCTAGCAAGCTAAACCTCCAAAATGAGGCTAAAAGCCTTAACAGTGAGAGCAAGGTTGCTAAGCCCAAAAAAAGAAAAAAAAGAAAAACATACTATATAAATAGAAAGGGTAAAAAACAATCTCCCAACAGATGATAGTAATCCCTGCCTTTTTTGACTAGGGCACCTTGATCACCAGTAGAACTCCATTCCTCACTTGGAACTTGCCCAAGGGGAGTTTCTTCATCATTCAACTTAATAGTAGAGCAGTCAAGATCAGGGTGCAGTGCCATAGCCTCAAGGCTAGCATCCAAGTAGCCCATTCCAAACTGTGTATATTATCTTGATTACGGTAGCAGTCTTAGCCTCCTTTATAACCTTCTGATAGGGTGGCCAACTGGTTAGAAATTTCTTCTTCTTTTCCTTGGGAGTGCCCAAAGCTAGAGTGCCTAAAGCTCCTTCTATCCTAAGGTCAAAATTGATCTACGTACATCCAGAGATAAGAGAAGTCAAACACCCATTCCCCAACAAAACCTGAGTTTTAGGAAGAGAAAGTAAGGTCATGACTCCTAAAAAGTAGGAGAGGTGAGAGTATGGAGCCAGATGATCTTTAATGCATTTCTTCGAATACCCTAGGGTCATACATCATGTATATATATATATTTTGTTATTTTGTCATTTTTTTCAATATGAAAATACAAAAATATTTAAAATTTAAAAAATCAAAAACAAAAGAAATAGTAAATCCAAAAAGAGTTTTGATGTCAAGTTTGATGCTGGTCCTTTAATATGGTGGTGAATTTGCTTCCCAAGTGTAGGAAATTCTATCCTATAGTTACTCGAAAAATACCGAGGTCATTTCCACAAGGAAACAAGGACAAATTGAAATGGTGATATGATTCAAATGAAATAATTTTTTTTTTATTTCAGTGATGGTGAAGATTGGTAAAAACTGTGTAGAAAAAATTAAGATAAACCGGCTAAACTCTAGCCTTGGCATACTTCCTAACTTTGCTCGCAAGGTAGGCTAGGTCCTATTTTCCCTAACAAGGTGACCTGGATTCATCTCATTCTTCTCTTATTGAGCTTAAAATCATGCATCTCCATTTCTTGGGTGCTTGGAAATTCTTCTCAAAAGTCAAAATAGACCCAACTAGGTCTTGTATTGACATCATTTCCAAATTGACTCCGGTTTCTAAGTCCGTAACCATAGCATTAAAACCTATCAGGTAGAGGTCACAAAATTTTCCATTTGATCGTGGAATCATCACACTTGGTACCTAATGCAAAGTATGAATTTACAATATAACTCAATCTGGCATAGAAATTGCTAAATGATTCATCTCTAGTATCCTCAAAGTCTAAAATTAGAGATGTACCTTTGGAGATGAGACATCCTCACTAAAGGTGTTCCTTCGTGGGAAACTTGTAAGATGTCCCATGCCTCTTTGAAAGTCTCACAATTAGATATCCTCTAGAACTCTTTATTTCTCATGGTATTGAATATCGTATTTAAGCCTTTCAAGTTCCACCCTACTCGCTCGATTTTTGACCCAGTCATTAGGGATTTTAGTTCAACAACTGGCTCAACACCTACCACCAGAGTAGTGTAGCTATTAGAGAGGTCCATCCCTTGGATATCATGCAAGAAATGGGAAAACGTGTGTGTGTGTAC
The DNA here is from genome assembly GCA_963454935.2 of Ilex paraguariensis. Lineage (NCBI taxonomy): Eukaryota > Viridiplantae > Streptophyta > Magnoliopsida > Aquifoliales > Aquifoliaceae > Ilex > Ilex paraguariensis. The sequence goes on from CAUOFW020005762.1 coordinate 24,181, forward strand.
ACAAGTGCTCCCCAAGCGTAGAGAGACTTTTGAGTGTCGTGTTTTACTTGGAATTGACATTCCAAGGTTGTGTCCTCAGGAAGGAAGGTGAATTGTGTTGAAGGTGATTTCATGAAAAAATGAAAAGTGTAAAATCTTGTGAATTGGTGTTTTGATGAGTTTTGTTTTTGATGAAATGTAATGGAAACAAGTGTTGGCTAATCCAAAGAGGTCATTCCAATGGGAATTCCAAATCAACTCAAAACATTCTTCCAATGGTGCCTAGGTGTTCGATTGATTTGTAGGAAGCGAGGGACTAAAATGGAAGTGAGGGCTCAAGCATACCCCATGACTAGTCTACGGTGTATTAAGAGCTCACGACCACGTCCACACTCAACCTAGTCAAACCAAACCACCTTACGCTACGAGGAGGAATGAAAAAGAGTGAATTTAGCATACCTAAGAGGAAATCTCCCTTGGATTAGCCACTCATATTAGATGCAAAGACATACAATGTGCAAAGAAACATGGTATTAAAATGGAGATTAAAACTTGAGTTAATGTAAAGAAAAGTGAAACTACAAAAATAAGTGCATTTAATACCCAACTAAAAACCTTAAAGTATAAAACTTGAATGTAACAATGGTAAATTCCAAGATACTTAACTAAACTTGCAATACACTTGAAATAAATTACATTAAGTGTAATAAATGAGAATTACAAGAGTCTTACAACTTATTACAAGTGAAATGGGTAAAAGAAATGCAAAAATCCAACCTCTCTTCTTAACTATGTCTTCTTCCTTGAGCTTCTCTTTCTAAAATGCTGAATAATGCTGTGTAATGTGAAGTGTTTCTTTATTTTTGTCTATGAAGGTCTTCTAGCATGTGTGAGAGGCTTCCATCAATGGGGGGCTGAGTTGATGTCTTGGACAGGCTAGGACAAGCCTAGCTTGTAACTCCCTAGATTTCCCCATTCTCTCTCTTCCTCATAAATGCTTGGGCATCCAAAGTCCAACCTTAGGTGTAGGGAGGCATATATGTGTGTAAGAGATGTTAGGGGACAAGTGGGAGAATCATAGGTGGGACCCCCAAGTGGCAGAGCTTGAGTTGTAGGGCATCTGACATTTATGGGAAAAACCTTTCGGAAGGTCAATGCAAATCTTCCAGAAGGTTTTGGTAGAGGTAAAGGAAAATGCTATCCAGTGTGTCAATCTTTTCGGAAGGTCGATGTAAACCTTCCAGAAGGTTTTCTCCTGAATTTCTTTTTTCTTGATTTCTCCACTTTCCAAAGCTCCCATTAAGATACCCCCTCTTCTCAAGTGACTTTAAGCATTACCCTGGGGTCTTAATTCAAGCCATATTCAACTCTTTACCTACAATAACACAACAACTTTATTAATTGTTTGATTAGTTACATTTCTCCCCAATTTCACAACAAAAGCAAGTATAAAAGGGTATAAAAAAACATACATAATGTGCAATATTTTGTGCTAATCATTGACTCAGAAATCCTTATTGGGAAAAATCACGAGGAACCTCTCTAGCCCAAAGTCAATATACAAGTACTCGAGTCTTATATCTCAACCAATCCACATGGTTAAATGCTCCTTTCTTTCAATAGATCTCTCTGTCGAAAGTCCCCCTTCGACGTTATGAGTAGCTTCACTTGAACGCCTCCACCGCGATGGATTGTTTAGGCCTTGAGTAATCTTCAAAGCTTCACACCCAAGACTCTCAAAATGTACACTTCTTTGAATGGGTTTTGGTAAATACCAAGCAAGATATTCTTGTTCAACATGTGAGGTTGAATGGAAGAATCAAGATGGTTAACCTTTTTGGACTTAGGGATCTAGGATGATTCTTGAAGCTCTGTATAAATGTTTGGGTCTTTTCTAGCTTATAGAGCCTTACACTAGGTGTAGACTAAATCCCCTATTTATAGGCTATGAAATAAGGTTTATCCCGT
>CAUOFW020005763.1:0-26125 GCA_963454935.2 Ilex paraguariensis
ACCCTACTCCTTATGGTTCAAATGCACACACCTCTGGTGCCTCCTAAGCAAAATCACTTTCCAGCCCAAGGTCACATGTCTAGCTCAGTGGAAAGATTGTGGAGGTATATAGATGACTTCTTGGTGTTTGGGGATTCATTTGATGAATGTTTGGAGAAATTGGAGTGAATTCTAGAGAGATGCGAGGAGAAGAGTTTTAGTCTTGATTTAGAGAAGTGTCACTTCATGGTGGCACAAGGAATTGTGCTCCGGGCACATTGTCTCGATGAAGGGGATCAAAGTGGACAAAATCAAAGTTTGAGGCAATTTTCAACCTCCCTACATCGAAGATCATAAAGGATATCAGGTCATTTCTAGGTCATACGGCTTTTATTGTCGTTTCATCAAAGACTTTAGTGTATTAGCCTAACCGCTTGACCAATTTACTATCCAAGGATGTCCCATTTGAGTGGTTGGATAATGTGAGCATCATTTCAAAACTTAAAAGCATGCTTACTACACCTCCGATTATGCGACCACCCATGTAGGACTTACCTTTTGAGCTTATGTGCGACGTGACTGATTATGCAGTTGGTGTAGTTTCAGTCAAAGGGAGGATAAGAGACCATATGTAATATACTATGCTAGCAAAACCCTAACGAGGCATAAATGAATTATACAATAACTAAAAAGGAATGTTAGCAGTAGTATTTGCATTGGATAAATTCGGTTCTTACATCTGGTTCACCGATAGTAGTCTATATTGATCAGTTTGCTTTGAAGTATTTGTTGTCTAAGCAGGATGCCAAATCGAGACTCATCAGATGGATACTCCTACTCCAAAAGTTCAATTTGACAATCAAAGATAATAAGGGAGTAGAGAACGTGGTGGTGGATTATTTGTCTTGACTAGTGGTATGCTTGATGTTTTTCATTGTAGTATCCTAATGCCCAAATATAAACCCTTAAATGTGTATATGGCTTATGTAAGTGGGTGAGTGTCATTCTCACTCGGGTTCCATGCAAACAAAAGGAAATGGGATAATGGTGGAATGAAATGCAAGATGGGTGTGTGTGTGTGAACAAAAGTGCTCCCCAAGCGCAAGTAGTCTTTTGAGTGTCGTGTTTTACTTGGAAAAGTATTCCAAGGTCGTCTCCTCAGGGAAGGAAAGTTCAAGTGCGGTGAAGTGATTTTGTAAAAAATGGAAAAGTGTAAAATCTTTTGAGTTTTGAGTTTAGTGATTTGTGTTTTTGATGGAAATTAAATAAAACAAGTGTTTGCTAATCCAAAGAGGTCATTCCAATGGGAATACCAACTAAACTCGGAACCTTCCTCCAACGGTGCTTAGATGAACGATTGATTCATAGGAAGCTAGGAACGAGATAGAGGTGAGGATCTAAGCATAACCTGTTACTAGGCCTACGGGATATCAAAGACTCACAACCGCATCCACTCTCAACCCAATCAAACCAGACCATCGTATACCAAGAAGAGGAAAGAAAATGAGTTGAAATGGAAAATCCACAAGGAGGTCTCCCTTGAATTAGTCAACTAGAAATCTAGCTACTCATAAAATCAAGAAAGAAATGCATAATGTAAAGAGACATAATGAAAATGAAGATTGAAACTTAACTTAAAGCAAGAAAACTTGAATTATAATGAAAGAAATACAATACCATTTTAAAGCATGAAATGAAGAAAACATAACATAACAATGGTGAAATGTAAAATGTAAGACTAAACTTGAAACGAACTTGAAATAAATGACATTCAGGTGCAAGAGTTAAGGATTACAAGAAATTTAAAGCTTACTACAACTGAAATGGAAAAGAAAATCAAAAATCATAAACTTTCTATCAACTATTCATCATCTTCCTCCTTGGAGCTTTCTAAGCTTAGGTGGGCACCCTCAAACTCTTGTGGAATGTTGAATATATGGAGTATAAGCCTTGCACTTTCGTCCATAGGGTCCTTTAGCATGTGTGTGCAGGCCTCCCATCAATAGGGGGTGAGTGGATGGCTTTTGACAGGCTAGGACAAGCTTAGCCTGCAACCCTTATGGCTGCCCCCTTCTCTCCCATCCTTTTTAATGACATTGCCTCAAAGTCTTCAACTAGGGTGCAGAAGGCATTCAAAAGTGTAAGGGATGTCAGGGGACAAGTGGGAGAATCAATAGTGATACCCCCAAGCAAGTGGAGCATGATTTGCAAGTGTTCTGGGCATTCTGAGTAGCATACCGGTACTGCATACTGGTACAGTGAACACCAGAAACTAAAGTGTACCAGTACACAGTACCGATACGTTCTACTCTAGACCATTTCTCGTAGAATTGTCATAATTTTTTATCCAACCATCTGATTGAGCTACAATTTTGATAACATATAGAGGACATCCATATCTACAACTTTTATGTTTTGAACTTCTTCAGATTCGAAGTGGATCATGGACAAAAAGGAGGAAAACCTCCTTGATTTGTTTCACTTTAAGCCTTCAAATCCTTATGTAATGTTTCCATATCTTCACCACACATCCACACATAGTTTCAAGGTTCTAAAATCCATGATTTATGCTATAATTATTTGTAACATCAAAAATTCAACATTATTCATAATTTTGGCTAACTCTAAGTACTTAGATGCAAAGTTAAGTTAAAATGCATGTAATGAGGCCGTTAAATATGCAATATTTTGTGCTCATCATGGTACAAGAGGTCGATGAGAACCTTCCTATTCCTAATTTCTTCCCTAATGAACATTTACTTTCAATTCATTATGTGTGTCCTTAGTACACTGACATATGTAATTCTCTTACAACAGGACAAATACCACCGTATTGGAGCCGGGAGGATCGAAGAAGATTTATAGCGGATGTGAAGTACTTCTACTTTGACAACCCGTACCTGTTCAATTATTGCCCTGACCAAGTCATGCGAAGATGCATACTGGAGAATGAACAGCGAGAATTCCTTACATTCTACCATTTGGAAGCATGCGGTGGCCATTTCTCTGCCAAGAAGACTTCGACAAAAATTCTACAGTCAGGTTTCTATTGGCCCTCTCTTATAAAGGATTGTATTTTGTTTTGTAAATAATGTGATAGATGCCAACGTTTGGGTAGTGTGACCCGAAGGAACATGATGCCCTTCTCCCCTATACTTGTTATAGAAATATTTGATTGTTGGGGCATCGACTTCATGGGACACTTCCCTATGTCATTTAGTTATCTATACATTCTATTAGCAATGGACTATGTGTCCAAATGGGTGGAGGTTATCCCAACCAAGACCAATGACTACCGGGTCGTGGTCAAATTCTTAAAATAAAACATCTTTTTTAGGTTCGAAATGCCTCGCGGGTCGCATTTTTGTAATAGACCATTTGCATCATTAATGCATAAATATGGTGTCACACATAAGGTATCCACCGCATACTACCAACAAACCAATAGCCAAGCCGAGTTGGCCAATAGGGAGATCAAAAACATTTTAGAGAAGATGATGAACCCAAATAAGAAATATTGGTCTTTTCGATTGACCGATGCCCTATGGGCCTACTGCACTGCCTACAAGACTGTCTTAGACATGTCTCCGTACCGACTTTCTCTATGGAAGGGCTTGTCATTTGCTAGTCGAAATGGAACACAAGGCCTATTGGGCCATTAAGACTTTGAACTACAATTTGAGAATGGCTAAAGAGCATAGGAAGCTAGAATTGAATGAATTGAAAGAGATTCAAAGAGATGTGTATGAGAGCTCAAAATTTTCAAAAGAGTGAGCTACGATCTTTCATGACAAATCCATTGTATGGAAGTCATTCGAGCCTGGTCAAAAAAGTGCTCTTATACAACTCTTGTCTCTCGATTTTCCAATGTAAACTCCTATCATGTTGGTAAAGCCCCTATCATGTCAAGTTGCCCTACCCCAATGGAGCCTTGGAAGTCAGAAACCCCGAGAATGACCAGACATTCAAGGTCAATGGCCAAATACTTAAGCCATTTAATAGATCCGATTTATCCAGACTTGTTGGAAGAATAATTGTTCTTAAGATTCTTAGTGTACAGTTGCTTTTATTTAATAATTGTTTATGTACTTACTTTATCTTTTCGTATAGTGTTGTTTTTCTTAGTTTTAGATGTTGGTGTTTTTGTCAAAAGCTCAAGTGCAAGGTGTTCTCTAACCCTACTCATCTTTTTAACTATCCTTCATTGCATATCATATTTTGTTTTTGTTGCATTGAGGACAATACATAAAATAAGTTAGGGGTGAGGTGCACCAGTTGTATGATACACCAATGGTTGTGGAAATTTCTTGTAGATAATACAAATTTTTGTGCTAAAAATTCACCTTTTACATTTCGTACAGATTGTTTTTCACAATAGTGCAAATTATGTGAAAAATTTGAAAATTTTTGTGAAAAGATCTGAATGTTGATTTGTATTCCCTTATTATGAGTGTTATTAGTTGTTGATATGTTGATCTTTGCTTTGAATTTGGTATACATGAGCACATTATAGAGATTCATCCTAATTATTATAGGATGATACATTTCCTTGCTCGAATTGTCTCTTTTAGAAATTGGATTTTGTAAGTTACACACTTTCTCACTTTATCTTTTCTCTTCTCTCCTTCCCTCTCTCAGTGGGTTCTCTCTTCTAGACCACCGTAGCATCTGTTCTACCTTCTCCCAAGCTATTGGGTGGATATCATGCAACTAAGGTGTAAAACCCAGGAAAATTTAAAATTTTATTAAGAAGGGAAAAATGAAAATTAACCACTATGATACAGGTTGAAAACTCAAATTATTTTAGAACAAAGATGATAAAACAGACCTCAAAATTAGATTCATCTCGCAGAATATAGCTGTCCAGTCAATTTTTGTTGAATTCTGAAACAATTGAATTTTTTACATTTTACGATAAGATCAGGCATCGCATGACTAAAATAAAAGCGATTGGGTTTTAATTGTGAAACACAAAAATAATTTAAATTTAGTTCAAATAAAATATATTGAACATAACATGAGATGAGATTTAACAGATTCAAGACGAAATTGGATTAGAAAAAGATAGGACGTGTGGCTCAATAAGAGCCAAGCATTGGAATGTAGAAAAGGGGAAGAATATCAAATTTTGCTCCCTATTTTTTAGTTGGAGTTTTTGGATAGAGAGAGAGAGAGAGAAAGAAAGGAAGGAAGGATAGAGAAAACACAAAATCCCCAAGCCTTCTCCTTGCGATCTAGAGTGATCAATCCCTTGGATTGCTTCGAGGCAAGAACAAAATTTGTTCTACGCTACGTACCAAAAAATGCAAATTTTGTGAAAGTCTCAAGATCAGAATTTTTGGAAATAAAGGGTTAAAACTTGAGTTGGGTTTCTTGGAGTTTCGTCTTCATATATTACACTTCAAGAGGTAGGGTTCTTCTCCTAGCTAGATTTATTTTCAACCTAGGATTTGTGTATGAAATGGGTAGCCTGATTAGAGATGAAATCTCTTGTTTATACATGCTCATGTGTAACTAGAGTATGGAAAATGGTATAAGAATGTGTAAAATCAGTTTTTGCATGAATTGGGTTTATTGAAATTGCTTGTTTGGAAATTTAATAAGAAATGTGATGAATTGGGCATGTTATGTGTTTACATGGTTTTGTGCCTTTTGGGTGTTTGATAAAATGTCTTGAATAATATGAGCATGTTATTTTAATGAAATTGATATAACATGCTTTGATGATGTTGTAAACTGTAATTATATGCTTATGATATAATTGTTAATTTCGAATGTTGGTTGAGATAGAATATTGTTCATAATGTGCTCATGACATATGGAACATGACAAGGAAATTGAAATTGTACATTACATTTGCATATATATGGCAAGCATCACATTTGTGGGCATATGACATGAGTGTAGGTTTGTGCATGGTTTTGGTCAAACACCATTATAGGTGGATGATAAATGGGCTCAGGAAGTTGGACCTAGATTCGATTGAGTCACATGGGTTGCATTGAAAATAAGGGTTGGGGTTTGCAAGAAGGGAAAAAGTCTCTCTTGTGTGCAAGACCCAGTGATTGGATACGCACTCCGTTGGTATTGAGTCCATAAAGTGTGTCGGCATACACGGAGCCATTGGTCGAATTGCATAGATGTCGTGTTGATTGGGTACCCATTAGTGGAAGTCCATAAATACCCACCCCAAGAAAGTTCCAAATTTTATAAATTTTAATTGGATGTGTGTAACATCAATGGCAGGGGCTTTGAAAGCCCTGATGTATATGTATGACATTGCATGTGATAAGGGAGCCGGTAGAGGGCTCGAATTGCATTGAATTGTGTGAGTCTCATCTCATAACATGGCATGGCATTGTGACATTCATTTCTTGAAGTTGTATGTTCTTGGATAAATGTTTGATTAATTGTAAATTGCATGTGAATATTTCATATGCATCTGGGTTGGGAGGTAATCTCTTTAGAAGATACCCTATTGATTGTGGCTCACCCTTTATAGGGACAATATTTCATATACGGGACAAGCGCAGATGGAAAGCCCTCACTTGGGTCCTTTTTTAGAAGAAGCTGGAATGTGGCTTCAAATTACATTTTTGTAAAACAATTGTGTAATTTTTTTAAATGATAAATTGTGGGAAGAGAACATGTAATGAATTCTTATGGACTGTATATTAAGCATGATTGAATGTCATGAGAGTTTGGGTGAACTCATAATGGAATTGGAAGCTTAAAGGTTGAGGTTGGAATGAATTTGGGAAATTATGGACCTAGGTACCTATAACAAGGTGACTAGGTACTGGTACCACATTGTCGGAATGGCCCAAGTACAGATACCTTGACATGTAGGCACTAGTACCTGGATTTCAGTGGGCTTAGGTACTGGTAACAATGTTTTGGGTATCGGTACCTCAGTGGACAGTGGGCTCAGGTACCCTTACCCCTTCACCTTGGTACTGGTACCTGGCAACTATAAAGAACTTGGGAAATAAAGGTCTAGGTACCGGTACCTCGTTACTCAGGTACCGGTACCACGTGTACGAGGTACTGGTACCTCTTTCATATTTTTCAAAATTTAAATTCAACTTTGTCAATCCTTCGGGCCTTGAGCCTTATGGTTTAAATAATGTAATTGCTACAATATAAGGTGTAAATTGATGGATATTGGACCTTGGTATGGTTGTGTGATGATGTTGTGCCAGGTTACGTAGCATGAACAGGTGCTTCCGCGGGTTGATGGATGATCAACGAGTTAATAAAGAACCCCCAAATTTTGAAACGTCACATGAGGACTACCAAAGACAACTAACAAGCTGCTTGAAAGTGCTGGCAATTCTATCATGCAATGGCAATTCTATCATTTCCTCAAATCCAAAAATTGATTTTATATAATTTTTTTATAATTACATATATTTTAAAACAAGCCCTAGAAAATTGTGCATTAAAATATTAAAGTTCAAAGTGATATTTAATTTCATCCTCGAACCTCATTCCTATAACCCTAACTCTCTAGTATGCACCAATCCTCCTTTGTTTGAAGTCGTGTTGCTAGCTTGTTTTCTCTTCGCCAAGCACACTCCTACCCAAACAAATACCGTATTTATCCCCAGCAAACATATGCACATTCAAGAGCTATCAATTCATAATCTTGTTGTCCGAATTTTTAACCATTAATCACTCTTGTACTCGTTCTTGTCCTAATTTTTGTTTATAGAAAACCAAGTCGTTACAATCGACCCACATTAAAAGAAATTTTATCCTCAAAATGTGACTTTTATTCACATTTATATACTAACAATACATACTAGTTACACATTTTTGACCTCCAAACAGGTTGTATTTTCACGAAAGCTCCCAAGTTTAAGAGAAAGTATCATGTAGTAATTTGAAGAAAAGTCCAAGGTTGTCTCCTACACGAAAGAATTGGAATCCAAGGCGATGAAAAATAGAATGAAAAAGCTCTTTGAAGTTGAGAATTTTTTGAGTTAACTACTAATGAAATTGAAAGTCAATAAATGGAAAACTGGATAATCTTCAGAATTCGTCTCACCTATGAATAAGAGTTTCTACCCTAAATTTATAACTCATTTGTTTTCATATTTAAACTACTACAGACGAATGATTTTCAACTAAAAACTTGGAAAGAACTAATGTATCAATTGAAAGAAGGTTTATAATGAAAGAATCAATAGTCTAAAGGTTGCAGAAAATACCACAATTATTTGTAGCAAGCCTAATTGAATACAAATAATAGGGACGTATGCAAAATAATTAGTTTTCCAAAAGTATAACCTATTCAATCAATCACATAAATGCCAAAATCCTAGTTTAAGGCATGTGCCCTACTTCATAGGTTTGGAACCCCTTTCTTAGATCATCCAGAAGAAAATTACTCACCCATGAGAACGAATATAACATAAAGGTTTAAAGAAGAGAAAAGTAAAGACTAGATTGAAATTGATTGCTTGTATTAAAAAACTGAATGCAAATAACAAAGCTTCAAAAGTAAAGACAATTGGAATTAAATATTGTTTGAACAAATAAAAGAAAAGAATTGAACTTAAAGTAAAATTCTATAGAATAAACCCTAAAATTCTCTAACACTAAAAGTAAAAGAAAACTCCTAAACGTATTCTAACAACCCTTTTTATTTCCCAAAGGGTCTCTATTAATTCTAGTTGGAAGGAAAATCTTCAGATCTTTGACTTATATTTATCCCAAAATTATCTCCTTCTTTGATTGGTTGAGAATCCCCAAAAGATATAGCGAGATCTAATTTTTAATTAAGCTTGTCATGAAAATCTACCTCGATCTACTTGTAGCACATCCTTTACCTACCGGTAAGACTCTATATGATGAATTCTCTGAAACTTCTGTAATCTTTGCTATTGGTAGAACTTCCGGTAGGACTTCCTTGATAAAAGTACTATAAGATTTGCTACTAGTAGAACACAAACTACCTACCGGTAGAACTTCTCTAATGAAAAAGTGCAAAGTACTATGATTAACCCTAATTAGTATGTGAATTAATATAATTAAATAATTATATTATGTAAGATAAATTAGTTAGAAACTATAAATTAGGGTTTGTGCGTAAACTAGATTTTTATGTGTGCTATGCTTAAAATTTCAAGGTTTTGTGTTGAATTGCCGAAAAGTATAAAGAACAATCTATCAAAGCTTGGAACAACAAGGGAGGCAAGTGAAAAATAACCAAGAAATGGCCAGAACAACAATAAGATCAACATAAATTTTCTAGCAAAGCACCATCGTCTGGATGGTGGTGGTGGCATCCGGACGTTGGCTCCAAGTGGTTGATCATGATCCCCCACCTCCTTCTTTCCTAGTTGTAAAACCCGGGTAAATTTAAAATTTTTACAAAATGGGAAAAATAGTAATTTGTTGCTACGGTATGGGTTAAAAACCTAAATTTTTCTAGATCTCGGACGACAAAATGGACCTCACCATTGGATTTTTCTCGTGAAATCTAGTTACCCTGTCAATTTCGTCGAATTCTGAGATAATCAGATTTTTTTGCGTTTTATGAAGCAGTCGGGTCTCGGGTGACCTTAAAACGAAATTTTTAAATAAAATTTTGAAATTTAGAAAATAATTTGATGCAAGTTAAAATAAAAATATTTGAACTTAAATCGGGATGAAATTTAATCGTTTTGGGGCGAAAACAGACCAAAGAAAAAGTGCGTCGTGTGGTGCATTGTGGGCCAAGCAAATCGAGGGTATAAAAAGTGGAAAAAATCTGATTTCTCCCCCATTGAATCAGCCGGTTCTAACGTGAGAAAGGAAGACAGGGAAAAAGGGAAAACTCTCCACTTCTCTCTACGATCTACGACCTTACGGTGCTCAAATCAACACGGGCCAAGAACAAAAGTCAATCTCCTCAATGAAGGCTACGTAGCTATACCAAGCAACGTTGGTTTTACCGAAGATCAAGGAATAGGATTTTTGGAAGCTAGGGATTCTAGCTCATTTTTGGATATTGGAGTTTCTTGACGGCATTTTATGCTTCAAGAGGTAGGGTTCCCTCCTACTTAAGTTTATTTTCTAACTTGGGGTGTTTATATGAGATGGGTAGGTTGTTAGAGACTTAACACTTGCCTATTGTTGTGAAATTGATGAAATGGTTATGGAAATTTAGAAATGGTCTAAAATGAGTTTCTAGCTTGGAATGATATGTGGAAGTTACTTGTGTAGTTTCATGGAGTTTGATATTATGTGGGCATGCTATGTGTTTATATTGTGCCTTGTGAATTAAGTGTGTTATTGGCATGGATTATGTGCTAACACGCATGCAATTTGTTGTTGGGTATGAAAATGTTGATATATGTTTATTGATACATTGACATTGTGATGGATAATGTTGATTATATGCTTGAGATATGATTTTCCATAAAATACGTAGCTATGTGGTTAAATTATCCATATGGCATTTAATATATATGGGGCATGACATTGATATTGCAATAGTGCATGGCATTGCATTTGCACAGAGGCATCGCATCCATGTGCATGAGACATGGGTGTGGGTGTGTGTAAGTGTGCATGGTTTGATCAAACACCATACTTGGTGGTTGATGGGTGGACTCGGGAAAGTTTGATTGAGGATTCGATTGAGTTGCACGGTTGCATGAAAAACTTATGTCGGGTATAGCAAGAAAGGCTAGACTCTCCCTTGGGTGCAAGACCCGGCTACCTAGTTCCTACACTCTCCTGAAGTGAAATTCCAAAAAAGTGTAACAGTGTGTGAAACTGGCAGTGAGACTCCGAGAATCCACTACCCAACAACGACACATGATTTTGTTTTACAAAATACTTGGTTCGTACACTCCTCTGAGGTGAAATTCCAAAAAAGTGTACTTGTTTTATAAAATAGTCATTAAATGTGTAACATCCAATAATGTTCTGGTTTTATAAACGCATGACCTTTATTTCAAAAGATTAGTGGATGTAATTCATCAATGACAAGTCTTTTCTTTATACATTGACATTGCATTGTGTGGTGAGAGCCGGTAAGGGCTTGGGTTTAAAGGGCATGAGTGAGTCTCATCTCATTTCATGGCATGACATTGCTAAAATTCCAACATTGAATAATATATTATTGTTTGGGATGTTGTTGCTTGTTAAATGTTGCATGAACATTTCATATGCACTTAGGTTAGGGAGTAGCCTCTATAAGAAATACTCTACTGAGCGTGGCTCACCCTATATTAGAAAATATTTTAGGTGCGGGATATACGCTAATGGACGACTCTCATTTAGGGCCTCGAGAATGAAGAGAGGCCGACTTGTGGACTTTAATTCCATGTTTTGTAAAATATTGTGAAACTTATGTTTTGGACATGTAATCTTTTGAAAATGATTGTAAGAGAACTTGTTCTTAACTAGGTTGATGTATAAATGTAGTGTCACATAAGTTGGATGGAAATAATGTCTTGAAATGAATTGGAAATGAAAAACAGATGAAATAGACAAAACTGGGAAGACCTACCGGTAGATCGTTGTCTAGTGGGCAACACTTACTGGTAGAACCTACTGGTAGGATCTTGTGTAGACAGTATTTCTTATATCAAGCAAAACCTACCGGTAGGACTTTTCCAGTGGGCACAACCTACCGGTACGTTCTCCAAAAATCTAAGACTGCCTTACTATGCTTTGGACCATGGATTCTTTGGTTCCAAGGATATAAATGGACATCAAATGAGGATAAATAGTGGCATATTGGACCTTGGTTGGTCAAATAGCATAATGTACTCAGGTTACACATGTAAGTGATGATCCCGGTTAAGGGGATGCTACTAACGTGATGTCGGGTTGCGCAACAATCACGGGTACTTTCGCGGGTTGACAGGTGGTCAACGGTTGACAAAAGAACCCCTGGTTTTAGGGGCGTCACACTATTTGCCTATAAATATAGGGGCTGTTTCTTCATTTGAAACCGCCTAGGAGAGAGAGATTTAGAGAGATACTTGGGAAGCTTAGGAGCTCTAGTGGAAATCCAAGGAAAAGAGAAAAAAGAGAGAAAGTCATAGGCAGAATTCAAGATCCAGTCTATCCTACTCTCCAACCAAAACTATGTATTTTTACATTTTTTTTATGTCTTTCTATTTGGAGAATTGAACTGCCGCCACCTTTGTGCCTTAACTGATATTAAGGGTGGTTGTATTTCAATTGTTCCTTACGAAAGAAGTGTCAGTGTATGTATTTTATTTACCGTTGTAATGATAATTACTTTCATTTTTTGCTTGCCTATAGTAATGGAGTGTGAGTAGTTACTTATACCCTTCAATAAGGGGTAAACATATGTATAATATTGGTTAAACTATGGAAATGATGATGTTTTATTAAGCTCTATGTATATATATCTAAAAAGTGCTCATGGTTGTGAACACTGAGCGATATTTAATATTATGTACTATCTATTATTATGAACTTCATGCATGACATAGTGATGTATGTAATTGGGTGTTACTATGTAGCCCAAAATTATGTCATCAGTGAATCATCAACTTGCAGGTTGAATATCTACGGTGTTGCAATGGTACGGCTTGACCTCTAGGTGCACTGAGGATGTTTTAACTGTTGCATGGTACAATTGTCAAATTAATAATCTAAGTAATCCTCTTGAATGTCTTGTCCTTCTGGATTACTAAGGTTCTTTAACTGCTACAAGATATAAAAGTTGTCAAATGAATAACCTAAATGATCATCATGAATGGCTTGTCCTTCTAGATTATTAGGGTTGTTTAACTGATACCTACTATAATAAAGTCAATTGAGTAATTCAAGTGATCCTCATGAATGACTTGACCTTCTGGTTTATTTGGATTAGTCAATTGAGACATAATACCACCAGCTAACCAAAGAAGTTGTTGTGTTATGGTTTAAAAATACCACCAGCTAACCTAAAAAGTTGTTTTTTTGTGGTTTAATAATACCACCAGCTAACCTGAGAAGTTGCTGTATTTTGGTTTAAAAATTTCACTAGCTAACCTAAGATGTTGTTGTGGTATGGTTTATATACATCAGACCTACCGGTTGACTTTTAAGTGATTTGGAAGTTAATTGTTGTAAGGTAGCATTTCGAGTACTTAACCAAAATAAAGCATATGAGATCCTTAAACTGAAGGGTACTTTTCATATTATTACCTTTTTACAATCTATTTACACATTTCATTTACTTAGACTAGTGATCAATCTAAGCTCACATCTCATGCTATCTCATGTTACATTGCTTTAACAATAACTTCACTATTCTTATTTTAAATTCTAATTATTAAAAATTTTAGTGGGATCGATCTTGGACTTAAACCGAGAAAACTACAATTTGACCACTTATATTTGGGTGTGTTATATAAATTAGATCATAAATTATGTTCAAATCAAGTTTTTGGCGTCTTTGCCTGGGAGTTATGGTAATGTGAAATTAAATAAAATAGCAAAGTTGTTTACTTGTATTATATGTTTATAAATTGTTTGTTTTATTTTTAAAATAATTTATATATGTTCATTCATCAGTAGGTTTTGTAAATCACTCGTCTCCTTCGTCTTCATCATCTTCATCTACACAAGCATCGTTTGAATTAAGTATGACTCAAAATGTACTAAGGGAACAAGATCCTAGAGAGTAGGAAGTAGTTCGAAATGTTCAACCATTAAGAGAATATTTACATCCTACATGAACTAATATCCCATCATGTTTTTCTTTTCCAACAGATGCTCCAAATCTTAATATTAAGCCAAGAAAAATACAGTTATTACCACAATTTCGTGGTCTGGAAACTGAAAATCCTTATGTGTATATGAAAGATTTTGAGGAAGTCTGTGGAACTTTGCAAGATAACTCTGAAATGGCCAAATTAAAACTTTTTCCTTTTTCGTTAAAAGATAAAGCTAAACAGTGGCTTAACTCTTTAAGAGCTAATTCTATTACAAATTGGCAAGCTTTACAAACTGAGTTATTTAAAAAAAAAATTCATGTGCATCGTACAAATACATTAAGATGTCAGATAATGAATTTTTCTGTAAAAGAAGGTGAAACTTTTTTTTATCAATGTTGGAAAAGATTTAAAGATCTTCTCCAAGCTTGTCCACATCATGCATTTAAAAACTGGACTTTAGTTGGTTTTTTTTATGATGCTCTTCCACCTGCAATACGACAATTTGTTAAAATGATGGCCCACGGGGAATTTATGAGTAAAAACCCTGAGAAGCATTTCAATTTTTTGATACTATTTCTAAAAGTTCCTAGATGTGGGACTCCACTTCTTCGAATATTGTGGAAACTAAGCCATCTACATCCGAAAGAGGAAAATATGTGTTAAAAGAAGATGATGACTTAAGAGCTAAAATGGCTAATTTAGCTCAAAAATTAAAAACTTTAGAAATGAGAAAAATAAAACAAGTGTCTGTCTTGTCTTCTACTGACCAAATATGTGAAATTTGTGCGTTATAAGGACATCATGCAGTAGAACATCCAACTATACTTGCATTTAAAGAAGTTTTAATTGAAAAATCTAACTTTATCCCAACTTATAATAAGCCTTATCTAAATCCATATTCTGAAACTTACAATCTACGATGGAGAAATCATTTAAATTTTAGTTGGAGAAATACACAACCCACAAATCAAACATAAGGTCTACCACAACCATAGAATCAACAACAATATTAGGCATATCAACCCCCACATAAAAGAACTCTAGAAGATAATATGAATCAATTTATTCAAAGCCAAATGAGTTTTGACACTCAAACAACTCAAGCCTTTAATGATTTTAAAGTTCAAACTTCTCAGAGTATTGAAGATATCAAAAGTTACCTAACTAAGCTGACTCAGTCCCTCAGTATGTCAGAAAAGGGAAAATTCCCATTTCAGCCTAAACCTCCACAAAGTCATGCTAATTATGTGTCTTCTGAATCTTCTCCAAGTCAAGTATAACCAATCACAACACTATGAAGTGGTAAAGTGCTTGACAAAACTATTAAACCTAAAATTTCTAAAAAAAATATGTAAGTCAATTCCTAAAACTATTAAACCACTTGAACCTGAACCTTCAGCCAAAAAACAACTAGAAATACAATATGAAGAAGATCATCCATGTCCTATTCCTTTACCTTTTCTTCAAATGATCAAAAAGCCTTCATCTGAAAAGATCAATATGAAATCTTTGATCTCTTTAAACAGGTTAAGATTAATATTTCTTTGTTGGATGCAATTAAACGAGTTCTAGCTTTTTGATCAATAAAAAGAAAAATAAATGTACCAATGAAAGCATTTCTAACCAAACAAGTTAGTACTATAATACAACATAACACTCTTCTTGGGTACAAAGATCTAGGTAGTCCTACAGTCTCATGCATCATTCGAAATTTTTGAATTGACCAAGCTTTGCTAGATCTTAGAGCTAGTTGTAATTTAATGCCATATTTGGTGTATACACAATTAGGACTAAGTGAGCTGAAACCTACCAATGTTACCAATCTATAAAAACTCCACGAGGGATTGTGGAAGATATTGTTCTTCAAGTTGATCAATTTTATTTACAAACAAATTTTATCATTTTAGATACATAACCAATTTCTCATGCATCTGCATACATACCTTTTATTTTGGGTCGACCACTCTTAGCTACATCAAATGCATTGATAAATTGTAAGAATGGAATCATGAAACTTTCATTTGGAAACATGACATTGGAATTGAATGTTTTCAACAATGCAAAACAACCTAGATAAGAAGATGAAGTACATGAAATAAATTGTGTTGAGTTGTTAACTCAATGTCTTTTTGAAGAAGTTTTTATGAAAAAAAGAATTATACACATTAGAGCCTGTATCTAATGATGAGTTTGAAAATAAAGGAAACACAAAATGTGAAAATTTGTTGTCTAAATCCGTAGAATCCAATGTCAAAGTTTTTAAGCCAGAATTAAAACCTCTTCCAACTAATTTAAAATATGCTTTTTTTGACAAAGATAAAATTCATCCCGTTATCATATCATCGAATTTATCTAAAAGTCAAGAAAAGGAATTAACGAAAGTATTGATAAATCACCAAAGTGTTATTGGATGGACAATAGCAAATATAAAAGGTATAAGCCCACTTCTATGTACTCATTGTATATATTTAGAAGAACATAGTAAACCATCTCATCAAATGCAAAGAAGATTAAATCCACACCTGAAAGAGGTAGTTCGCAATGAAGTACTTAAACTATTAGATACTAACATTGTTTATCCTATATCTGATAGTAAATGGGTTAGTCCTACACAGATAGTCACTAAGAAGTTTGGTGTTACTATAATAAAAAATCAAGAAAATGAATTGGTCCCCATACGTACAGTCATAGGTTGGCATATGTGTATTGATTATCAAAAGCTAAATTCCCTCACCAGAAAAGATCACTTTCAATAGCATTTTCTAGATCAAGTTTTAGAAAGAATAGTTGGTCATGCATATTATTATTTTTTAGATGGATATTCTAGTTATAATTAGATTGAAATTGTGATAGATGATCAAGAAAAAACTACATTTACATGTCCCTTTGAAACTTTTGCATATAAAAGGATGTTGTTTGGATTATGTAATGCTCCAGCTACCTTTCAACATTGTGTGCTAAGTGTATTTAGTGATATGGTAGAATGATATCTAGAAGTTTTTATGGACGATTTTTCAGTGTATGGTGATTCATTTCATTTATGTTTAGAAAATCTTGAAAAAGTACTCATTCGATGTGAAGAAACAAATCTTGTTTTAAATTGGGAAAAATGTCACTTCATGGTTGCACAAGGTATTGTTTTAGGTCATGTAGTATCTGAAAAAGGGATCGAAGTTGATAAGTCTAAAATTGATTTGATAGCTAATCTTCCTTCACCAAAAATTGTAAAAGATATTTGCTCTTTTCTAGGTTATGCAGGATTTAATAGAAGATTTATTAAAAATTTTAGTTCAATATCTAGACCTATATGCAATCTTTTATGTCATGATACATTATTTGAATGAAATGATACATGTCAATTAGTATTTGATAAATTAAAAAACATGATTATTTCTGCACCTACTATGCAACCTCATGAATAGTCCTTATCTTTTGAATTAATGTGTGACGCAAGTGATTATGCACTAGGAGTTATATTAGGTTAAAGGAAAGATAAAAAATCTTACATTATTTACTATGTGAGCAAAACTCTGAATGATGCACAAATGATTTATTCAACTACAGAAAAAGAACTACTTGCAGTTGTGTTTGCATTAGATAAATTCCTTTCATATCTTGTTGGATCATCAATTATTGTATTTACAGATCATACAACTTTAAAATATTTACTTACTAAAAAAGATGCTAAACCACGTCTCCTATGATGGATATTGTTACTTCAAAAATTTGATCTTATCATTAAAGATAAGAAAGTAGTAGAGAATGTGGTAGCAGATCACTTGTCAAGGCTAAATAATGAAATAAGGAAGAACCAACTCCGATTAGAGAAACCTTTTCAGATGAACAACTATTTGCAATAACAAAAGTACCATGGTATGCAGATATAAATAATTATTTTGCCACTTGTACTATTCCTTTCCGTTATACCTGGTCTGATAGAAATAAGTTTCTAAGCGAGGTACGTAATTTTTTCTGGGAAGATCCTTATTTGTTTAAATATTGCAAAGATCAAATAATAAAACGCTGTGTACCTAATCATGAAAATAGTTCAGGTAATTCAGTTTTGTCACTTTGAAGCTTGCGGATGCCATTTTGCTTCAAAGAAAATTGCAGCTAAAATTCTGTAGTATGGATTTTATTGCCCAACTCTTTTTACAGATGTTCATATGTTTTGTTTAAATTGTGATAGATGTCAAAGAATGGGAAACATTTCAAAAAGAAATATGATGTCTTTAAACCCTATTTTGATTGATGAAATTTTTGATTGTTGGGGCATTGATTTTATAGGTCCATTTCCCCCATCCTTTAGTTATTTGTATATTTTGGTTTCAGTCGATGTCTCTAAATGGGTAGAGACAATTCCATGTAGAAAAAATGATCACAAAACAGTGATCGAGTTTTTAAAAGAAAATATTTTGTCCAGATTTAGAGTTCCTCGGACCATTATTAGTGGGTAGATTACATTTTTGTAATAAAATTTTTAAAAATTATATGAAAAAATACTCGATTTCTCATAAAATATCCGCGCCGTATAATCTACAGACAAGTGGACAAGCTGAATTAGCTAATAGGGAGATAAAGTATATCTTAGAAAGAACAGTGAATCCAAATCATAAAGATTGGTCCTTAAGATTAAGTGATGCGCTTTGGGCTTAGCAAACTGTGATGCCCCTAAAATCAGGGGTCATTTATTAACCGTTAACCATCCGTCAACCCGCAAAAATACCCATGATAGTCGCACAACTCGACTCCACATTTATAACATCCCCTGTATCGGGATTTCAACCCACACGTAAAACTCGTGTTTGTTTTATCATTTGATCCAACCGTGGATAAGTACCACAATTCGTACTCCATTATAGTCCATTTATATCCTTGGAACCCAAGAACTCAAAACCCAAAAGTGGGAGAGTAGAAATGTACCATGAATGACTGACTGATCCACTCGCTCAATTTGAGGTATGATGGCGTAGACACGCCCCTGAGTCCCCAAAGTTTCGGCCTGCATGCCCTGTCCTCGGCCTCGTCTCATATCTTGGCCCATCTAGCCTAATTGCGGAGTCCCCGCTCGTGGAGTGGTAGGGGTTTGAGTCGCACCCTGGAACTAGTACTGGCTTCCTTGGCCTATGGTGGGGTAGGGAGGAATAAAATATGTGTGTGCATGCCCCACCGACGACTGGGACTAAGATGACCCGTAGCTTTGGAATCCTTGCCTTTGAGGACAATCTCGCTTCATGTGACCCTGTAAAACCCTAGAAAATTTGAAACTTTTTTTGAAAAAGAGCACAAAAATAATTTACCACTATAACGTAGATTTAAAATCCATATTTTTCTAGAGCTCGGATGATGCGACGGACCTCACCGTTGGATTTGTATCGCGAAATTGAGCTTTCATGTCAATTTTAGTTGAATTTTGAGATAATCAGATTTTTCACGTTTTACGATAATGACTGTGTCGAATGACCTCACAAAGGTCCCAAAAATGGAAATTATAAACTTTCCTTAAAATTGAATTAAAGTTCAAATAAAATTAATTTAAACTTAAACTGGGATGAGAGTAATCGATTCGGGGCGAAAACAGACCCGGACAAGGGAGGGCGCGTGGCGCAACGTGGACCAAGTGTTAAGGGTTATAAATACATGGAAAAGAACTGATTTTCTAGTATAATATTCTGCTAAAACCAGTGTGTACACGTTGGAGAGAGGAGGAGAGAAAAAAATGGAAATTTCAAGACTTGTTTCTCCGATCTACGAAGTTCCATCGGTCGGAATCATTCGGACCAAAAATTAAAGTTCATCTACGCGATGAAGGCTACACAACCAAACCAAAAATGAAGGATTTCACTGAAGATCCAAAGAGGAGATTTTGAAAAATCAAGAGTTTTTGACGTGGGAGGTGTTCTTGAGGTTCTCCACACTTCACTTCACGCTCCAAGAGGTTGGGTTCCCTCCTACTTTAGTTTATTTCTAACCTATGGGTCCATATGAAATGGGTTGGTGTATGGAACTATAAATGTCACTTGTCTCTTGTTATGGAAGTGAGGAATTGGGTATAGGAATGACTTAGACCAACATCTAGCTTAAATTTGATATGTGAAAGCAATTGGTGTAAACTCTTGGAAATTAGGTTTATGTGCGCTGTTTTGTGTATTTTAAAACATTCCTATTATACATTAGGTTTAATAGAAATGGGTAGGTATATGGAACTATGTATTTCGCTTGCCTATGGTTATGGAGTAGGTGTAGAAATAAGTTAATCAATTGCTAGTTTGAAATTGATATGTGATGTTCCATGTGAAAATTCTTGGAACTTGATATTGTTTGGCATGCTATGTGTTGCTATTGTGCCTTGTGATTGATGTGGGCAAAATTGTGTGATAACATAAATTGTTGGCCTAGTAGGTATTTTGCTAAATACTGACATGAAAAAAAAAAACTAAGTTGTTATGGCATGAATTATGTATGACAAACTTGCGAATTGTTGAATGAATTGTTTATGTTGTTGATATATTAACATTGTGACAAAAGGTGGTAATTATATGTGTAATATATAAATTGCCATAACATACATGAAATATGTGGTTGAATTAACTCATATGACATTCATTACATATGAAGCATGATATTGATAATGCAATGGTGCATTACATTGCATTTGCATAGGGGAAACATATCCATAAGCATGAGTGTGGGTGTGTGTGTGCATGGTTGAGTCAAACATCATCCTTGGTGGATGACACATGGGCTCGGTACCGTTGGACCAATGTTTAATAGAGTCACACGGTTGCATGAAAAAGAAAACTTGTGTCGGGTATAGCAAACAGGGATAGACTCTCCCTCGGGTGCAAAACCTAGCCACTTAGTTCATACACTTACTAGCGGTGAAATTACAGAAAAGTGTAACGGTTTGCAGAACGGGAGGTGCGATTTCGAGAACTCCGCTACCCAACAAAGACACATGATTTTGTTTTATAAAATAAGCATTCGATGTGTTACATCCAAAAATGATTCAGCTTTATAAACACATGATTGTTATTTCAAAATGCTCATTCGATGTAATTCATCAATGATAGATTTATTACACATTGGCATCGCATTGTATGGTGGGAGCCGGTGAGGACTCGGGCTAAAACGCATAAGTGAGTCATATCATGACATGACATGGTAGAATTTCTATCTAAAATTATATGTTCTTGTATGGAATGGATTGTGGTTGTTAAATGTTGCATGTGAACATTCCATATGCATGTAGGGTGGAGTGTAGCCTCCGTAGGAGATACTTTATTGAGTGTAGCTCACCCTATACGGGAACACATTTCAGGTGCGGGGATATAGCCTGATGGATGACTCTCATTCGGGGTCTCAAAGATGAAGAAAAGTCAGGTTGTGGCTTTTGATCCGAGTTTTTGTAAAACTATTATAAAAATTTATTTTTGGACATGTAATTATATGGAATTACTTGTAATGGAACTTTTATATATAGAGTTTTATTGTGAAAAACTATATTTTTGCAAAACATTCGCTAAGTTAGTTTTTGAACTATTTTAATGAAATCTTGCATGCTATTATATGAGTATGGATAAATAGACCCGGTGTGGTCAATGTTGTATATTGGACCTTGGATGGGTCATGTGATTGTATGATGCATGGGGTTGTGTTTTTGGTAGAGTTTTCCGTACAAAGGAGACTCTACCCGAATTTTGTTAAATTAAGGACTCCTGGTTTTGGGGTGTCACAGCTTGGTATCAGAGCATAGGTATACGATTTACCTAGGGCTTGATGGGCATGGGTCTAGACTATTGTATTTATTGTGCATTTCATGTTATGTGTTTTAAGTGCTACTTGTTATGTGCTATGTGATATGAGAATTATATGCATGGTGAAAGGTATCTAGAAATGTACACACTAGGGTTAGAAAACATAACCTTAGGGGTCAGAAAACAAATGAACGGGGTGGTTCATGAGGTAGATGTCTACTAGTGGTTGGCATACGCTCTACTAGTGCAACAATGGGAAAAATCTCAAATGTTTAACTTTGATTCCTAATTTGGGATACTAAGTGCTATATTGCTATCTAACATGTGTGTAGATGGCAAGTAGAGAAAGAGAACGCCTAGGCGGTGGGCGGAACAATAACCAACCACCACTGACCTTCGACCAACAAGCCGTTATAGAGGCTATAGGTACGATGGCTATTAACCTAGCACAGGAAAGCACCAATATGAGCCAAGGGGCTTAAGCCATCCAAAGGAATTTAAGTTCTATGAGCCACCAACATGCATGGAAAAAATAGAGGACATCTAGCTCATAGGGATCACAAGGGCATGACCAAGGCTATTCAGGCCAAGCCCGAAGTCGTTTGTCCTAAGGAGGGAAGAAATTCAAGGGGATGTTTCAAGGAGGTCAATAGACATGTTTCTATTGTCAACAACCAGGCCATGTGAGGAAGAATTGTAGAGTTCCGAGATGCCTCAAGCCCAGCCGTTAGTAGGACTCACATAAGCACACGTTGTTCCTCCTTATCCTATTATGGATGAGAGAGATCTGTTTCAACTATAGGGTGTTACTCAAACCCCTAGTACATCACGTGCAGAGACTCTGCAACCAGACCGGATAAGCCAGGATGTGGGCCAAGACCAAAGTCAATCCTTCCAAGGTAGGAGACACTTCAGGACTCCTAGCCAAGCAGGCTCACAAGCATGTTTCCATTGCCACCAACCGTGTTACAGGAGGCGGGATTGTCCACAGAGGCAAAGATCCCAAAGCTATGGGGCATCTCAGTCCCAGTCGTCGGTGGGATGTGCAGAGACTCATTTTGTTCCTTCCTACCCCACCATGGGTCAGGGAAGCCCATATCAAACCCAGGGTACATTTCTTAATTTTTCGTTACGAGCACATGTATTTGATTCTTGTACATCTCATTCTTTTATTGTTGTATCATGTGTTAAAGGCTTGGTCTTAGAGGTCGAAAACTTGGAAGAGCCATTATATGTGAGTTCTCCCCTAGGAGCTAGGGTGAGAGTTTATAAGATATGTCAGGGTTGTGAGTTAGAGATCTCGGGGATTCTACTTATTGTGGACCTTAGGGTCATGGATATGTTGGAGTTCAATGTCATCCTTAGGATGGAATGGTTGACGACACACTGAGTCGTCATTGACTGTGATTGGAAGAGGGTCACTGCCTACACACTAGATGGTGTTTGTTTCAAGTTTTAGGAGAAAAATCACAATGTTTTGCCCTAAGCCGTGTATGATTCTCAATGGCACGGGCAGTTGACGAGTTGGCTAGCAAGCCTTACCTTGGAGGACGAGGCGAGACAAGAGTTGGGTCTACCTCAGGTGGTTTCTGAGTTTGAGGATATTTTTCTGGATGAACTCTTGGGATTGCCTATCCATAGGGATGTAGACTTCACGATTGAGTTACACCCCGGTACATCACCCATTTTTATGACTCCACATAGGATGGCACCAGCTGAGTTACAAGAACTCAAGGTCCAATTTCAAGAATTGTTGGACAAGGGCTTTATTTGACCGAGCACTTTACCATGGGGTGTTCTGTTATTGTTTGCCAAGAAGAACAACAAGACCCTTCGATTGTGTATAGACTATCGACAGTTGAATTGGGTTACTATCAAGAATAGGTACCTTTTGCTGAGAATTGACGATCTGTTTGATTAGTTAAGGGTAGTGCGAGTCTACCCCGAGATAGATCTTCACACTGGCTACCATCAGTTGAGGATTAGGGAGGCATATATCCCTAAGACGGCATTCAAAATGTGGTACGGGCATTTTGAGTTCACTGTGATGCCATATAGATTGACGAATGCCCCGGCGGCATTCATGGATCTCATGCATAGGGTGTTCCAACCCTATTTAGATCAGTTCATCCTGGTGTTTGTTGATGACATCCTGATCTACTCCAAGCCCGAGGAGGAGCAGGAGGGTCACTTAAGGGTTGTTCTCCAAACCTTGAGAGACCACCAGTTTTACGCCAAGTTCAGTAAATGTGAATTTTGGCTTACGGAGGTAAAATTTTTGGGACACGTGGTGTCGGCTTCGGGTGTATCTGTAGACTCAAATAAGGCTAAGGCGGTCATGAGTTCGGAGAGGTCGAAGTCAGTCTTTTAGATATGCAGTTTCTTGGGACTGGCAGGGTATTACCGAAGATTCATCGAGAACTTATCTCGATTAGCTGCACCTATAACGAGATTGACCTAGAAGGAGGTCAAGTCTGAGTGGAATGAATTATGTGAGAAGGCATTCCAGGAGTTAAAGAGGAGGCTTACTTCAGCTCCTATTTTGATAATTCTAAAGTGGGGACAGATGTACAAGGTGTATTGTGATGCCTCTAGAGACGGACTTGGATGTGTTTTGATGTAGTCTGGGAGGGTAGTGGCTAATGATTCTCGGTAGTTAAAGAACCACGAGCAGAATTATCCCATGCTTGACATGGAGTTGGCGACCATTGTCTTTGCCTTGAAGGCTTGGCGCCACTATCTATATGGTGAGCAATTCGAGGTGTTTTCGGCCCACAAAAGTCTGAAATACATCTTTACACAGCGGAACCTCAATATGAGGCAACACAGGTGGATGAATTATCTAAAAGATTATGACTTCACATTGCATTACCATCCCGATAAGGCCAATGTGGTGGCTGATACACTTAGCCGAAAGTCACAGGGAGTATTGGTTAGTATGGCTTCCTGAGAGTGGCAGATGCTCGAGACTGTGGGACAGTTTGAACTACGCTATATGGGGTAGGCTCAGGGTACTTTGGAAAGTTTAGTGGCTACGTCTTCCCTGCTGAACAGAGTGATTGAGTCCCAGGGGCAAGACCTAGGGATATTGTCCATTAAGGACTAGGTATAGTTAGGTACAGGTGACAAGGGCTGGACCATTCACACGAATGGTAGTCTTCGGTATAGGGGAAGGGTTGTGGTTCCCCAGTTAGTGAATATGAGATAGGAGATCCTTAGGGAGTTTCATTGCTCCCTTTTTGTTGTGCATCCAAGTGGCACAAAGATGTACCATGATATTCGTCGTCAATATTATTGGAGCGGAATGAAGGGACATGTTAGAGATTTTTTTAGATGATGTCTCACGTGTCAGTAGGTCAAGACTGAACACCAGAGTCCAGCAGGGTTACTCCAACCTTTGGAGGTAGCTGAGTGGAAGTGGGAGCATGTCACGATAGATTTTGTGACCCACATGCCACAGACATCACGGGGGCATGACATAGTATGGGTGATAGTGGACCGGCTTATGAAGTTGGCACACTTTTTAGCTGTACGGATGACCTTCACTCTGGAGGAATTCTACAGGTTGTATATACGGGATATTGTCTGGTTGCATGGGGTACCCGTATCTATAGTATCGAATCAGGATCCTAAGTTTATAGCTCATTTTTGAGAGAGTTTTCAATGAGCCGTGGGGATGCAATTGATGATGAGCACTGCTTTTCATGCCCAAACAGACGCTCAGTGAGAGAGGACTATCCAGACTTTAGAGGACATGCTACGGGCATGTGTCTTAGATCTCAAGGATAGCTGGGAAGATCTCCTACCCTTAGTGGAGTTTGCCTACCAAAATAGTTATCAGGCGAGCATACAGATGACACCATATGAAGTACTATATGGGAGGCCTTGTCGTTCACCGGATTGTTGGACAGAGGTAGCAGAGAGACCCTCTATGGGTCTAAAATTAGTTAGAGACACCTCAAAAAAGGTGGACTTAATACGAAAGCGTCTTCTCACTGCTTCGAACTGACAGAAGAGCTACACCAACAGACAGCAGCGACCTCTAGAGTTTGAGGTGGGAGATCAATTCTTCTTGAAGGTGATGCCTAAAAGAAGAGTGGTCAAGTTCGGCAAGTGGGGAAAGCTATTGCTGAGGTACATCGGGCCCTTTGAAGTACTTGAGAAGGTTGGTATAGTTGCTTACTAGTTGGGGTTACCGCCACATCTATCGGGTGTTCACACGGTATTCCATATCTCCACGCTTCAAAAATACACCCCAGATCCGACTTATGTGGTGGATTGGGGCGAGCTTGTTGTTGATGCGGATGAGACATTCAAGGAGGGACTGGTGCACATCATGGATAACTGGGATCAGGTTTTGCAAGGCAAGACTGTGAGGGTAGTGAAGGTACTGTGGCAGCATCGAGAAGTGGAGGATGCAACATGGGAGTGTGAGGACACTATCCGTAATAGTAATCCTTTCTTATGCGAGGATGGAGGTACATTATTATAGTCATTTAGTACTATATGATTGTAGCATATGCATGTGGTTGAATGTGCATGTGTGTGTGAATTTCAGGGACGAAATTCTTTTAAGGGGGGAATAATGTAAAACCCAAGAAAATTTAAACTTTTTCTGAAAAAAGGGAAAAATAAGTAAATTTGCCACTGTAACTTGGATTTAAATCCCTATTTTTCTAGAGCTCGGATAACGCAACAGACCACACCGTTGGA